>BLSH010408216.1:626780-637430 GCA_018402905.1 Glandirana rugosa
CGGGACCTATTTAAGAAAAGAAAAGTGACATTTCAGCGAAGGCAAATCTACCCCCTAGGTTGAACTTCCGCTGAAGATAAGTTTAGATACCCGTGTTCAGCCTATCTTCAGCGGATCTTCAGCACGTCCTTGGAAAAGACTTCAACCTCGCTGAAGTCATCACATGTAATTCTGCCGAGGGTAAGTAAAATAACCGTAAAGCTTACAGTTCACTGAACCCCGCTTAGTTCAGTCTCACGTTCAGCGGGGACACACTTACCCGTGAATGTAACAACGGACACAGAGGGATAAGACCACTTATGGTGTGGGGGTTAAGAACACAGTATACATCACAACTCCCGGACTGAACCCGAACGATTTTTGAAATGTCCGGGTCCGGGTCCGTGCCACGGACACCTGAAAGTTCGGTACGGACCCGAACGTTACAGTCCGGGTTCGCTCAACACTACATATGACACAAGAATTGGGGGTGTGGTATTCACCAGAATAGGGAGACACAGGCAACAATGTAAGTGCCCATTCACACAGGGGCGACTTGCACTCTGACTTGATTCGCCCCAAGTCACTTGACATTCGAAATGCCAATAAAATGAATGGGAGCCGTCTTAATGTACACTACTGAAGTCGCTCCAACTTCAGAAAAGGTTCCTGCACGACTTCTAGGCGACTTCTATCCGACTTGTGCCCATAGATTTGAATAGAAGTCGCCTTCAAGTTGGATCCCCCATCTAAACGGAAGCGACTTTACAGTGAAAAGAAAAGAATTTATCCAGGGCAACCCCCTCCCTCCTTGCTCTGATTGGACACAGGCAAAGTCGCCTGGCATGAAGTTGTGTTGGAAGTCACCTGAAATCGTGCTGAAAGTGGCGCTGAAATCGCCTAGCAGTCGCGCTGAAGTCGGGTCGCCCCTGTGTGAATGCAGCCTTAAAACATTGTCAGAAGTTCTAACCCTTCCTCACTCTACAGATCATGTGTTTTTGCTTGTGCCCCTTTTTTATTTTACAAATAACTATTTAAAGTGATTGTAAACTCTGTTACACCACTTGTACCTACAGGTAAGCCTATAATACGGCTTACCTGTAGATACCCTGAATATCTGCTGAACTTGCACAGTCTACTCTAGGAGATATTCATTATATACGCTTTTGCCAATGTCAACGGCGCATGCGCGCTGAAAAAAAACGGGCCGCTGGTGCCATTTCTTCAGGGCCTGTGCCGTGACCGGCAGGTCCCGCACTCATGTGTGGAAGTGATGTTATCGTGCCTCCGGCCGATCACAGCGTCGGAGCCTGCGAACCCAGAAGAAGCTCTGGCCATGACAGTGGCATGCGGGGACCACTGTAAAAGCTTCAATCTCAGGTAAGTATTTCATAATGAGCCAGTATGCAATGCATACTAGCTCAGTATGCCTTTGTGTTGCAGGTTTTTTGAGGTTTACAACTTCTTTAACCTTCGCCATCTATTGGTTGTAGCTTTGGTCTTTGTTGTGCACACCTGTTCTAATTAGTGGGCTTTAATATGATACCACTGCTTCAAGGCGGTGACTGTGTCTGTTTTTTCATACCCTGAATTGAAACTGTTTCTGACCTGTCTGAAAATGCATTCCATTATTCTTATGTATTGTTTGGACTACGTTGTAGTAAGCTTCTCTATAGTTATCCTGATCATAGACCTGTGTATTGTCTGTCATTGCTCCAGTTACCTGTCTGGAACTTGAACTGTTTGTCTGACCTGTCCATTAGTCTGCTAACTGTGCTACTGTCTGATTTTTTTACTGAACATTTGTCTAAAGAATTACTTGGCTCAACACCAAGGGCCTACTGAATGCTGTGACAGCCACGTGTCTAAATTGCAGCACCGTGTGGTTGTGGAAATGTAATCTCTTAATTAAGTCCCTTATGTAGCAGTTCACAATCAAATTTAGGTGATAAGGATAAATAAATTAATATTGTGAGATCTTAGTAGCACAATTAAGCCGGCTATACAAGGATCCAAATTCGTCCAGCCCAGCATGGACCGGCCTAATTTCTAGCCATGTATGGGCAGGCTGGTTGTATACAAGTCAATCTATCAATGACCAGTGTACAACCAGCCTTTCAGGTTTCTGCCAAGCGCTTAGTGCCACTGGCTATTGACAGCAGCACTGATCATTGTATTCTGACAGCAGGGAAGCTTCCCTGCTATAAGAATACAATAAATCAGCAGGAAGGAGTCCCCCATCCACATCAAATGTGTGGGTGGAGGAACCAAGACAATTTTCAGCTTTCAGCGCTGTTGCAATTTGAATGGCAATTGCGTGGTCATGCAACACTGTACCCATATGAAATTTTTATCATTATTTTCCCATAAATAGAGCCTTCTTTTGGTGGTATGTAATCACCACTGGGTTTTTTATTTTTTTCTAAACAAATAAAAAAAGACAACATTTTGAAAAAAAAAGGTTTTGTTTGTTTCTGTTATAAAATTTTGTAAATAAGTAAGTTTTCTCCTTCACTGATGGGCACTGATAAGATAGTACTGATGGGCAATGATTATGAGGTACTAATATGCAGCACTGATGGGTGGCACTGATATGCAGCACTGATGGGCATTGATAGGCGGCACTGATGGGGAGGCACTGACGAGCATTACTGATGGGCATTGATTGGCATCTCTAATGGGCACTGATTGGCATCCCTGGTGAGCATGGATTAGCATCCCTGTTGGGCACGGATTGGCACTCTAGGTGGGCACTTGTGGGCACCGCTGATGGGTCTGCACTTATAATCAATGTGCTAATTATCAGCACAGACCCTCCCCCCCCCCCGTCAGGAGAGCCGCTGATCGGTCACCTCTACTCATGGGCGTCCGCAGAACTTTTTCCAGGGGGGGGGCATAATTTCAAGGTCATCCATGCTCTGCCCCTTTTTGACAATGTCATAATTACATTATCACGGTCAGAGACTACAGACGTAGTACAGGAGATCGTCAGAGACTGCAGACATGATCCAGGAGATGGTCAGAGACTGCAGACGTGATACAGGAGACGGTCAGGAACTGCAGACATGGTACAGGAGACAGTCAGAGACTGCAGACATGGTACAGGAGACGGTCAGAGACTGCGGACATAGTACAGGATACGGTCAGAGACTGCGGACATAGTACAGGAGATGGTCAGAGACTGCAGACATAGTACAGGATACGAACAGAGACTGCGGACATGGAACAGGAGACAGTCAGAGACTGCAGACATAGCACAGGAGACAGTCAGAGACTGTGGACATGGTACAGGAAACGGTCAGAGACTGCATACATGGCCCAAGAGACTGTCAGGAACTGCATACATGGCTCAAGAGGATAAGGACCTAGTGGGGAACCCCTAATCTGATGCCTGATTCCAGGGGGGGGGCAATCGCCCCCCCCCTTGCCCCTACCTGCGGACGCCCATGCCTCTACTCGCTACTTATAAGCACAAATAGAGAAAAATCCTGTTGGACATCATAATACGCCCAGTCAGGATAATGAAACCACTGCCCAGCCGTAATTTTGCTATAGGCCAGGCGGGATGTGGTTAAGGTACAACAAAAATCACCTATGTAGCCCTACGTTTACATTGAATGCCTTTGGGATCATTCATTGTCTGCTTATCATGTTTTTTTAGCGCCTATGAAAACATACATATATTGGTTAGTTATAATCCAAACTTATATAGGAATTACTTTATCCAGAGGCTTTTAATGACATAACAACATGATTTTATGTTTCTCCAATACAATAACAACATTTTTCACGACAAAGACTGCTCCCAGAAATATATGACTGTAAAAGTTGTGAGCACAACCTCTCTGTAGTTAAAGCAGAAGATCTTTGTTAATAAGTTGCTTGTTTCTCCCATTTGCTAACAGAATGTGGGCAGAAATATGGAAAGCCATTGCTCACTTTACGCTCACGGCTAGAATACATGAGCATAAAAATGTATTAATAAAGCAGGTCACAGAAACAGGCAATAAACTGAATGGTGCTTTTAAGTTACATTACAATGAATCCAATATGAATTTATCAATCCTGGGCAGTCTGTCCACTGTGCCTGCGCTAGACCCTAATTATTGCAGGGTCCAGATTTATCAACACTCAGAAGACTTGACTTGCTTTTGTAATCATATATTTTCAACATTTGAAAATCTTTGTCCAATTTCTGTGAGCATTAGGTTTCTGGTGGATATTATTTTCTGAATGTCGAACAATGGAAGACCAAGTATGAATAAGCAATTACACCATAAATATTAATAGCGGAGCAGTTTATTTCACTTTTCTTCTCAATAGCTGAGCACAGTTGCGTTTTTTTCAGGGAAAGGTATATTTCTTAGATTTTTCAAAGTTGATACCGCTCTGCAAGAAAAACTTGGGGCTGCCCTTTGCTGACCTCCTTTTGAAAATGCAAATTGCAATTTCTGATTACTGAGCTATAGGTCTGACTGTCAGAGGACAGGCTTTTCTCCTAAGGCTGTTGCTGCTTTTAGAAAGAAAATGGTATGACATTAAACACTTTTGTGTTGATGTGTTGATGCACCTGGAATTTATTTAGCAGTTTTTTTTTTTTTCGAAAATTATTTTTTTTTTGCAATTTTGTAAAGTGCAAGAACATAGCAGTGACTGCCAAAGGGCAGACACTACAACAACAGGCCTTGCAGAGCTGAAACAACAGAAAGCAAAACTACTTCCTGGCTACATAACATAGACCAACTACCTAATCTAAATCCCATTTACCCTATCACTCCCTCCCCCCCAAACACCAGCTCAACCCCCACAACCTGTTAGGCACCTATAACAGGTTAATGAGTGCACCAATAGCAGCTAGGATATTACACAATGTCACAATATGTCAGATAACTCAAGCAAGTCAATAAAGCGCAATCTACAAGCAATTTGTAAAACTGGAAGGGAGACAAGGTTTGGCTATCATAAATGCGAGCAACCTAAGACATTTTCGCATACAGCAAAAGGTTCGACCATCCTGAAATTCGATCACTCTACCAAAACTCTCTACCTATCAATCCCCCATAGATGTCTGGTGTCAAAATGTGTTTATTCTGATTATACCCTTATCCTCACCAATTAGTAGAGGATGTACCCAACCAGGCCTGCCACACTTTAGTATTTTTTTTCTCACAACCCCGGAAAATGTAGGTGGCCCTGTAAAAAGGAACCATGAAGTTCCCCAGGCCCTTCCAAAAGGACAGGGTGGGAGCACCTGGCTTTTTCCACTTTAGAAGTATAGCTTTGCGGGCATAGAATAATAGAATAATGAGTAGAGTTTTCTATGTGCTGTAGATGGCACCACCTCCTCCACTAGGCCGAGGATAGAGACCTAGCCTGACATAGGGATGGGAACAACTAGCACTTCAGCAATGCAAGAAGTAACTTCTGCCCAGAAATCTTGGATTAGCTGACATTTCCAAAAAATGTGTTCAAAATTTGCAGGGGAATATATACAATGCTGGCACTCAGCAGATAAGGTGGAATATATTTTCACTATTGTAGCCAGAGTGTAGTAAATTCTATGAAGGAACTTGAAATTGGATCAATCTGTCCCTTGCCGACATTAAATGCTTGAAAGGTTGGTCCCACATATCCTCCCAATCCTCTTCCTGAACAGTAGGCATCCAAAATCCACCACTCCCTACAATTGGTCACCGCAAGGGGTGTTTTCTTGAACAGTTCTTTGTAAACTATAGATAAAACTTTAGATAGATCCTCCCCTGATAATAGACTTTCAAGAGCAGAAGGCTGAGTCTCTACCCTACTATCACAAAACTCTACCTGAAACACATGGGGTAACTGAAGATAGCAAAAATAATAGGAATTTGGAAGGTCATGTATTGCTTTCAATTGATCAAAGGTGAGAAGCTCCCCCTCTCTGGTAATGTCCCGAACTGTTGTAATACTTTTGGACCCTCAAACCATAGGTTCAGGCAAATCATAAATGTGTGAGAGCCGTGGATTCATCCATAAAGGAGAAGAAAGTGAGATTCCAGCATAACTAGTACTCAAGAGACTTTCTGCCACTTCCCAAGCCTTAATGGTGGCCTTCATGGTTGTAGTAAGAGGGAGGGTGGATCTGGGACCCTTGAACAATGCTAAATGCAAACTTTCATATGAGCCCAAAAGCACTGCCTCCAAAACAGCAGCAGAATTCCCATCATCTTCCACAAGCCAATGGTGAGCGAACACCATTCGTCCAGCCAGATAATATTTCTGCCAATCTGGCAAGACTAACCCTCCCTGACCCCAGGGTTCCTGCAGTACCTATACATCCTATGCGGGGGGATGATGGGGACCATAGGAATGAACTGATGACACCATCAAGTTTTTTAAAGTAGGATTTGGGTACCCATATCGGAGCCTGTCGTAGGTAGTATATAATAACTGGGAGAGTTTCATTTTAAGTAGGTTTATTCTGCTAATTAATGGCAGTGGGAACTTTTTACAGGCCTGTACTCTCAGCTTCAGTTGTGTCACTAATGGAGCCAAATTGAGAGGCATATAATCAGTGATACGAGCAGTAATTTGGACTCCTAAATAGATAAGGGATGAAACCCAGTGTAACGGGAGACTAAGATCGGCCCACTCCCCTGGCCCCATTGTCCAACGGCAAGATAGATGATTTGGCCCAATTGACTTTAAGGCCAGAGAAGGTTGTGGTGGAAAGAGCTCACTGCGTCCCTACTGGCAATCAGGGCAGCCAATAAATCTGCCTGTCTTTGAGGTGAAGTTGGCAGGTTGGGAGAGACATGGATAAAAATTCTAGTAGGAGTTGTACAGATCTGCAAAGCTAACACATTTTGAGGGACATGCCTTCTTCTTCAGAGGGCTCTGAAGATGAGATCATGTCTCAAACGCATTAGCCTTCCAGATCTGTACAATTCATGACACTATGTGCTAAAAAACATTGAACGCAGGATTCAGTGCCCAAAGCAAACATTACAGGCCGGCCTCACTATTGTGGGCCTTGAAATAGTTCCCAAGATGTGTATTGAGACTGCTAGTAAACCCTGAGGCAATAAGCAGTTGGATCATGATAGAAGTGTCAGTCAAAGTAGTAAAGAGAATTAAAACAAATGATTTATAAAACTGCTTTTTAAGAGATTTCCATCACCTAAAGACACTAAGCAAAAAAATGGAGTTCAATGGAGCAGACATTTTTATATGAGGGCGCATTGGGGGTGTTTCCAACAAAGCTTTTGCCAGTGTCCATTCACCTGAAGGTAGTGGCATATAACCCACAGGCTATGATTTCCTGGCCTGTATCCTGTATACATTTAATGATGTATTAATGAATACAGGGCTGCTTTAGTTTATGGTATTTATATCTGGCTGGAGTTCAACTTTATTGTAAATAACTGTCTGCTGAATTTACTGTATGACCCATTTATGTATTTAAAGCGGAGTTCTGCCTGCCAAGAAAAAAAGAAAATTAAAAGTCAGCAGCTACAAATACTGTAAAATAAGGACACTTACCTGTCCTGGGAGCCCGCAATGTCGACACCTGAAGCCAACCCGTCCCTCGGCTCCTGGTGCAGGCGCCGGCATCCTTACTAAGGGAAACAGGAAGTGAAGCCTTGTGGCTTCACTTTCTGTTTCCTACTGCGCATGCACATTCAGAATAGTCCCTGCTGTCATCTAGGACCTGTATGTCACCCAGAAGACAGCGGGGGGAAAGGAGCAGGGGCCAGACATTGCGTAGTTCACCGCACAGAGTGCAATGGACTTTCCCCAGAAGTGGGAGCAGATACCTGTATTTGACAGGTATCTGCTCCCCCCTCCCCCCTGATAAGTGCCAAATGTGGCACTGGAGGGGGGGGGGGACCAATCCACGGAAGTTCTGTTTATGGGTGGAACTCTGCTTTAAAATTTATTGAAAATTGAAATTTATTTATGAAAGTGAGTAAATCATGAAATATTAGCTATTAAATATATAATAAATGTTACTTGAAAAAGCAGATGTGTTTATTCCTTTGCTACAGACTTACTCTAATAGTGTTTAAGTCTGTGTACATCACCAAGGTCAGTTATTTACATGGGACTGCTTGAAAAGGTCACATTTGTCTTCTGATAGCTGGCACTAAGAAGAAGTGTGTGTCTGGAAGATGTGCTCTGAGAATGAGGTCATGCTTATTTTTAAAAAGATCAAAACAGTACAATAATGGTATTTTTTCCTTGCAGTCGTGTCTGCGCTGTGACGTTTGTTCACCGCTTACAGTTCATTCCATTTTGGAATGTTAAGATTATTATTTGTGTTCCAGTGCTTTTTTTCCCCCTTCTTTTTCTATTCACCTAGGGCCAGTTCACACCAGATGCAGTTCTGTGTGCTTTTTTTCTGCACTAAAATGCATGCACAGTGTTTTCCATGTATTCCAATGGCTCTAGTTCACACCAGCGCAGTCAGTTTCCGGTGCAGAAAAAAAGTAGAGCATGCTGCATTTTTTCTGCACAGAACTGTACTGGAACATAGCAAATTGTGTTCACACCACACGCAGTTCCAATGCGTTTTTGATACAATTTGCTATGTTCCAGTACAGTTCTGTGTAAAAAAAATGCAGCATGCTCTACTTTTTCCTGACAGACTCCATGGCAGCATACGTGTGGGTTAAGCCCCGCCTCTACTACCCTATAGGACTCCTCTCCCATAAATCTTTGCTCCGAGCAGCATGCCGTGTTCCTTTTTTGTCCTCCTCTTGGGACCACGGAGGTCCTGCTACCTGAATGAAAGCTCCTGCCTTGAACAAGCGGCCAAGAGGCGACCATGGAGTGGATCGCTATTCTCCAATAAACCCTAGCTATTAGCAGGGGATGGAGGGGGTGGTACGGTGGTGTATGCAGCAATGGCAGTCTGCAGTTATGGCCAAAAAGCCTTGCTATTAGCAGGTGGCCCTTTACCCCAAGAAGAGGATAAGACCGGCATGGGTGTGTGTATTCCCTTGGCCTGCCTGGAGGTTCGGGCGCTGGAGCGGTGAGATCGTTCTCTTTATATTTTTGATTCTTCTGTGTGCCCTCTTATACATGGCAGCATTTTATGTGAGTGTACCTGACCTTTCTTTTGCAGCTGAATGTCCGGTGTAGCCCTCTAGTCCACAGGTGCAGCGGCTGGGGTTTCCCTGCGTTCCAGCCGCTGCCTGCTTCGGGGTATGATCCGTTCATTCTGCGCAGGCGCGCAGCTACCCGGGAGCGAGGCTTGGTCGCGCATGCGCGGTCCAGCGGGCCGCGCGTGCGCACTGGCAGCGGCGTTCTGGCGCCAGCATTTAAAAATGCCAGATGCCTAAAGACGTTGGGAACGTCTTGTGGGCATTAGCGACAGCTTCCCCACACCCTAGCCTTCGGATAGGAGGTAGAGTGGGGTTTGGGGGGGGGTTTGCTTAGAGGAGCAATACTGATGCCCCCCTTGTCATCTTAAAGGTACAGCACCATGGAGGTACGTGGTTCCGAAGATGCGTCTCCGCCTGCCTGTGGCCAGCCCTCTCGCGGCAGGTATTGAAGGGGCCTGCTGAGGGGGGGGGGGCAGGAGTCTCTGGGAGTCTCCGCACTGACGTCTGCTGTTGTTTTTTCCCTTTATTTTTTCTTTCAGCTCTTCCAGGTCCGATCGACATCATGGCTCACACAAGAAGAGTTCATCCTCTAAATCCCATGACCGGCACTCATCATCTTGCACCAGACGCCATGGCTCGTCCTCCAGTGCAAGGCGCCATGGGAGAGACTCAGCTCACCCCTCTAAAACACGCCCGGACCATTCTTCAGAGTTGGCGTGTTGGGGATGCAAATGCCAGGTGCCATCGGGCAAGTCCCTGTGTGACCCCTGCTACACCAAAGCAGTAGGTGAAAGAGGGTCAGACCAGTTGAAGTCCCTGGTGAAAAAGGCCGTTAGAGAATCCCTGAAGGAGTTGGAAACCGGCCAATCCCATGAGTCACCTGCGGGACCTTCGTGCTCTACAGCAAAGCAAACAGCCAGTGGCAGTCCCCTGACTCTGGAATCCTGGGGTTCTTCACAGCCAAGCCAGCTTACCGTACCATCAGACTCTGACCCAGAGTCGGAAGAACCCTATAGTGGGTTTGATTTTGCCCTAGTGGCTCCTTTAGTCACTGCAGTAAAGGACGCTCTGAAATGGGAAGAGCCAGTGGCGGCCCCCTCTAAACAAAGGAGGTACTTCAGACAGCTGAAGAAGGAGCATGTCAGCTTTCCCTTCCTGGCAGAACTGGGGGAGGTAATCTCTGAGGAGTGGGGCAAAGTAGAGAGGAAGAACCCCATGTTGCGCAAAGTGCAAAAAATGTATCCCTTTAGGGAGGAAGAGGTGAGGAATTTGGAGTCGGCGCCTCTGATTGATGCAGCCATACTGAGATTGGCTAGGCATGTCACCCTTCCCTTGGAGGACTCAGTCTCCTTCAGAGACGCCTTAGATAGGAGAATCGAGGCTGATTTGAAGCGGGCATATCTGTCGGCAGACATGGCCTGTAGGCCCGCGCTGGCCTTGGCGACAATTTCCAAGGCCATGGAGCTGTGGACTGACAGGATGGATGAGTCACTCAGGAATATCTCTGAAGAATTGGCTAACGGCTCGCCCCTCCAGGAGTTGAGGTTGGCGTCCGCCTTCCTGGGTGAGGCCTCGATTGATATTATTC
>BLSH010408216.1:640849-654979 GCA_018402905.1 Glandirana rugosa
GACATGATCTTGCGCCATTTTACGTAGTTTTTGCGTGGCGTTGCGAGTATTTGTGTGGTTTTTACGTGACCTTATGTGTACAGGAATAAAACACGATCAAGTGTGGTCTAAGTCAAGGCACGTGAAAAAAAAGACGTGATTTTTACGTACGTGTCACAAAAGGCACATAAGGTTACTGAGATCAAGTGTGGTCACGTCAGTCAAAGGCCACGTCTTTTTTACCTTTTAAATGATAGTTTATGAATGACATTAAAAGGAAAGGACTACCTGAGGTACCGTCGTATGCACACCCAATTCGGGGCGGAGATGATGGGATATCCTGAGGAGGCATGCTGCTCGGAGCAAAGATTTATGGGAGAGGAGTCCTATAGGGTAGTAGAGGCGGGGCTTAACCCACACGTATGCTGCCATGGAGTCCATCAGGAAAGGAAAATTACAGTAAGTATTTGATAGTAAATTTTCCATTTTTTCTGCACCGGAAACTGACTGCACTGGTGTGAACTAGAGTCATTGGAATACACGGAAAACACTGTGCATGCATTTTTAGTGCAGAAAAAAAAGTGCACGGAACTGAATCTGGTGTGAACTAGCACAAAATAAGGACATGTGTATTCCAGTGCATTTTTGGTGTGTTTATGAGCGTTGCGGTGCGTTTTTGATGCATTTTACCGCGTTCTAGTACAGTTCAGTGCAGAAAAAATGCAGCATGTTCTACTTTTTTTCTGGAAATGGAACACACTGGAACTGGCTGCACTGGTGTGAACTATGCCATTGAAAACCATATAACCTACTTTCCATGCATATTTGATGCATAAAAAACGCACTAAACTGCATGTGGTGTGAACAGATCCTCATACTATAGATCCAGATCATAGAGCCACAAATGAGATACATAATATCCAGGTAAGTATATTGCAATTGTGGGTGGACATTTAGGAAGAATGCATCTTATATAGTAGCTGTATATATAAGGCTAGCAAACTCTAACTGTAAAATCAAAAATGGATGCGCTGTTAAATAAAGTGCTAAGTGCGAATCAATTATTCATCATAAGCCCAAACTTACAAATTTACATAAATAAAAACTTCAAAATGTGATAACATCCCAAACTGAATGTAATAACAACCCAAAATATCAGAATACACAATATACACAAAAAAAAAAAAATGGATGCACTGTCTCTTTAAATAAAGGTGTCCGTTTATGAAGCAGTGGAAAAAATCCACTGCTCCGTTCTCCGGCATTCACAGAGGAGATGGTTCTCCTCTGTGTGCCAGTTTATGAAGCCGTGTAGATTACTTCACCTCTAGCGAAGTGAAGCGATCTACAAACGGTTCAAACAGCAGAGAACGCCCCCTGATACTGGAATCTCCTGAGACATAACGAGATTACGGCACCAGAAATTCACAGAAACTCAGAGATGTCGGTTTATTAAGCAGTGATAAATTATCACTGCTCAGTAACGGACATTCTCGGAGGAGACCGCCCAAATCATTAATAAAATAATTAGTCCCCCTACACTATATATGTGTATATAAGCACATACACACATTATATATGCACATATACACACATACATTATATATATGTGTATATATATATATACATACATCATATACATCTATGTACATATATACACATATACAGGGTAGGGGGACATGGCTAATGTGTTGGGGGGTCTGAACGAGGTAGGAGGAAGTCAGTAATCTTCCTCCTTCCCCGGGATTCCCTCTTCACTCCCCCGGTTCACCACCTCTGAGCTGGTGAATCGGGGAGGGTGAATTCTGACCCAGATCGCCAGTGAAGTGCGGAGATCGCAGCTTCATAAACTGGCCGTTTCTGTGTCAGTCAATCATAGTTCTCCATGTGCAGAGATAATCGGGGGAGAACGTGTTCTCTCCCCATTATATCAGCTTCATAAACCGAAAATGAACTGTGATCAGCGGTGATCCTTGGGATCACCGCTGATCACAGTTTCATAAACGGACACCAAAGTGTCAAGTGTGAATCATTAATTCATATAAATGAAACTTCAAAATGTGATAACATCTTGTGATCACTATGGCAAATCCTGCAACAATGTGCAAAAAATCATATATCATATGCAAAAATTTAATAGATACTGTAAATGAATAAAGTGTAACGTGCCTAAATTTAATAATTGCAAACCAAAGTGCATTAATACATAAAAAGTCCCAAATTGATGAATATTCAAACAGTTGGTGTGATGACAGAATTCAGCCACAGAGTGTTGCTGCGTCCCCCATAAGACATGTATTTGCATGAAACTCGTTGGGAGGAGCCTATCTGTGACATCATTGCGCAGGCCCATAGTCAGACGGCTGCGTCATGTTTATATGATAAGTTTGTCATAGTCTCCTTATGTGAGTATATTTGCACTAGTACATTTTGTATTATCGGTGATAATGGGCCATGGAATCTTTTTGTTTTGTTTTTTTCTGAGTATTGCTGGTGCTGTGATCCTGTGGCTGGTCCACTGCAGCCTTCGAGAGTGGGTTTTGGAGCCAGAGGCATAGCTTGAAGCTTGTGGGCCCGATGCAAAAGTTGACATGGGGCCCCTCCTGCTACTACTCACTGCTTCCACCGCACACAAAGATATTCCAAGTGGCCAAAGAGTTATTTCAGAGCTTTATTTACATATTGAGAGGGTAATTCAAAATATTTTGGAAAGGGGTGCTTACCCCATACACATCAATCAGAAAATATATTTCTAAAAAATCCCTTGTGCACATGTATAATCAATTGGTAAAAATGTAAGGAGGCATGGGCCCCCTGGAGCATGGGAGGGGTCTCAATTGTGACCCCTGAGACCCCTATTGCTATGCCCTTGTTTGGAGCCATTGGAGAAATAGATCCCTTGCTGCTGAAGCTTTTAATACAATAATGCTAGAGTTACCTCCTATGATTTAGAGGTCCAAGTGTTCCGGTAAGGAGTGCACAAAATGGTGGCGGGGCATTACAAACTCTCTGTTTTGAATTCTGTCATCACACCAAGTGTTTGAATATCCAACAATTTGGGACTTTCTATGTATTTATTCACATTGGTTTGCATTTATTAAAGTGTTACTAAACTCACAACAGTAAAATCCGTCTGTATATGCAGAATAACGTGCTTGGTATACTAACTGTGGAACTTAAGGGGTTAATCTTCTGCATTGTGTAAGAAGGCTCTTTTATCCTGTATGCACAGACCCTACCCTCCTGCACTATCGCTCTGGGCAAGGCTAGATAATACACAGGCAGGTTAGTCCTGCTGCACATGCTCAGTTTGGTCTCTGTTGCTGGAAAGAACATTACATTTCCTGTCTTGAGCTGAGCTAGCCAGGTCACATGATATTGACATCACACATGGGGGTCTGTATACAGATCCTAAAATGACAGCCCAGTCCCTCCCTCCTCTTCCATGCACAGTAACTAAAAAAGAACAGAGTGGGTGGAATGTTACATCTTGATTCATGAAAGATCTGCCTTCCATAACAGCATGACACAGGCTGTAGTGGAAATCTCCTCCTGCCTGAACTCTCAGCACTGGGGTAGTTTATCATGTGACCGTGGTATACAGAGCAGCCAAAAAGGTACAGTATATATTGGCAGTATTTAGGCCTCATACACACGGGCGTTTTGCTCGCCGGCGTTTGTAGGCGTTTTTTGCAGCTCTCCATGTTATTCAATGGCCTTCTAA
The DNA here is from genome assembly GCA_018402905.1 of Glandirana rugosa. NCBI lineage: Eukaryota > Metazoa > Chordata > Amphibia > Anura > Ranidae > Glandirana > Glandirana rugosa. The sequence goes on from BLSH010408216.1 coordinate 644,553, forward strand.
AAACGCCGACGTTAGTGAGCAGTAGAGGGCGTCGGCGTTAGTGAGCTGTTTTTAGAACGCGGGACCATCGCGTTCTGTAGCTGTAGCGTTTTGGCGTTTTTTGACGCCAATCGGCAAAACGCTCACTAACGCTTGCTAACGCCCGCTAACGCCGTACCGGCGTTAACAAGCGTTTTTTGACGCCGGCGTTTTTAGGTTGAAAAATAGCAGAGGACTGATTATTTTTTAAAAAACGTCTATTGACGCCGACGCTCACTAGCGCTCGCTAACGCCGATGCAAAACGCCGCAAAAAACGCAGATTTTTTAAAAAACGTCGGACCTGGCGTTATTTATTATAAAACGCCCGTGTGTATGAGGCCTTAAAAAAAAAGAAGATTTATAAGCTGTGAGCTCTGGGGGAGGGGGCAGATTAACTATTTTCATATCACTGGGTTTAGTAACACTTTAAGTTTGGGCAAGCTGCACTTTGGCTTATTAAGGTACGTTGCACTTTATTCACTTATCTATTCATTTTTTGCATATGATATATGAATTTTTGCACATTATTGAAGTATTTGCTGTGTTGATTACAAGATGTTATCACATTTTGAAGTTCAATTTATATGAATTATTGATTTGCACTTACCACTATATTTAAAGAGACAGCACATTTTGTGCATATTCTGTATTCCTAGGTTTTTGGTTGCTGCAGTTTTTTTAATTTGACACTGAGCGCAGGGGGTAAAGGTTTTAATTTTTTAAACCTTAAATGTAGTATTGCTCCATATTCATCATTAACCAATCAATTAATATATTATAATCATTTATTGGGCTATATATACTTTTAAGTGTACAGTTAGCATGTCCCAGGGTTATAATAATTCAACCAGCCCAGACTAATTCCAGGACTCATGTGCCACATTCATTAAGTCCATAAGTGACACATCCCAGTCACTTAGTCTATTGCTGTATCATAACAGTATACACAAAAATGCATGTACATATATAACCTGAATGTTTTTTTCTCAATGTATTCCAATGAATGTATCTCAGGAGAGAAATATGAGATAACCCTACATTTTATAACAATCTGTTTTTTGTAATGTTCTGAGGTCAGCTTGTTGGTTAGGTGCAGTATGGTGTGGCGGGAAGTAAACACACAGAGATCCAATTTGCAAAGAATGTTGTATTGAACAGTAGTAAATCAGCAGTTAAACACTTTTGGTGGAGAACTCACCCATCCAGGCCATTCGGGACTCGGGAATGCCTACAGCATCTGCCATGAGGAGCGAAGTGAGGCCTGGCTGGCCCAACCTAAACAGGGAGCTTCCTTAGGAGGTAGACATAGTTCCTGCTCTCTACTTACTACATCTGAACCATTCCCTATTGCTATCACTGTCTGTGTGATTCATAAACCTGATTGTTAGGGGCAAACTCTGCCCAAAAGGGATGGTTGTACCAATCAAATCAGATACATAACGACACAGATATTGCTCCAAAATCTGGGTTATTCATTCTGCTTGGTCATTGGATTGTGGGTACTAAGCCAACAAAATCAAAGTGTATCTCCAGAAGATGCAAAGAAGTGCAAAAAATGCTATGGTCCCTAAGATTTTTAAGGAGGTCAATACGCAATATCACTACAAGTGTATAGATAAAAAATCAATAATTAATTACAAACCAGAACATGCACCAATACAAAACATGTACATATAAAGATATCCCTTCTTCATCCATAAATGCATATTGTTCCATAAAATACACTATTGTGATTAGGGAATTAACATAGAGAAATGAAGAACATCATAATATCTAACTGTTTCGTGAAACACAGTTCACTTCATCAGGAGTTTGATGTTGCCAGCAGGGTGTATTGACTTCCTTAAACATCCCAGGGGCTATAATGTTTTTTGCACTTTTGTTTTGGAATGGAGACTTTTGAAGCTCTGTCAATTGGTGCTTCTTCTTGCTTTGAATCTCAAGAAGATGATTCTCCTCCAGAAACATGAACTAAAATTTGGCCAATTTAGGGACAGATTAAAGGGTTAAAGTGGGCCTATGGCCTATGGCATATGGATGAAAATTGTCTGGAAACCAAAAGGTCAGTGATAAAGCCCATAGGAATATGGATCCAAGGTCACTCAGGAAATGGAAAGGGAAGTAAAGCACAAGCTGGAACCCTGCTGAGGACTTTATTCCAGGAGCAGTTGTGCAGTCAAGAAGTCTGCAATATCTTTGAGTGTGGGCCACAAGTAGCTGCAAAAAAAAAAAAAAGCATTCTACAGTCTTGTGCAGCCCATAGTGCTTTGCCAGCAATGAGGAGTGACCCCAATGCAGGACTTTCTGTTGAATACCTTTGCATACATAAATCTTCTCAGAATGATCTGGTTCAGGCAAACTGATGCTGTAGGCAGAATGAGGGATGAATCAATTTTAAAGCCAGGATCGGGCTCCAAGTCTCTCTCTGTGAAGGACTAGGACAATGCATCAGCTTTAATATTCTTGGCTCTGGGGGGGGGTAAGATAAAATTATATCAAATCTGGAAAAGAGCAGTAGCCAACAAGCCTAATTGGGGTAAGCCTCTGTGTTGTTTGAAAAAAATGTAGATTCAAATGATCCATATAACTGGTAATAGAATAATTTATTCCTTGCAGAAAATGCCGCCACCCTTCAATAGCCAGTTTAACAGCTAGTAGCTCCCGGTCTCCTTTGGAGTAATTCCTTTCAGCTGGCAAGAACTTCTTGTTGAAAAAATCCACAGAACTAGTATTTACCAAAAGCATTTTGTTGCAAAAGGACAGCTTCAACTCCCGAAGAAGGGGTATCCCTCACCAGGAAAAATGGCAGAGAAACATCCAGGAGAACCATAATGGGGGCAGATACAACAGACTCTGTTAGGAATTCAAAGGCCTGAAGTGCTCCTTGGGGCCAAATGTTTCTCTAAAAGAGCTTGTTCAGTTGCAGTCCAGAAACTATTCTCTTCAAAAGAGAGCTGGATGGTAAGTTATCTGTACTCCCTCTTATTTTCTTCACCCCCACCATTCTTTCTGATCACTCCAGTCACACTTATCTTCTTTTCCCCTCTCCCCTGATCTTTAGCTTCCAAACAGTGGCATTAGATCCCCTGTTGGCCTGCGATTTATATCCATCTTCAACGTTGCATGCAGCACTACTGTTACTCTGATGTGTAATTCACCCTGGTTTGTGTAACTTGCTATGAAAATTGGATATTTTCTTTACTTGCTGTACAGTGTGTAAAATTAAATATGCTGTGCTAACATTTGAGCAAAAATGCAATATGGTGAAAATAGAAAAGTAAATTAAATGTGTCAAAGAAAATTAGTGCTATACAACAAACAACATTATTATATCTCATAGAATGTGCAAGCTCCACTGAATATGAACTCCCATTGTGTACATCCAATATGGATATAAGTGACCAATCAGTAGATGAATCACCCAAGTGCACCTCCACCGAAGGGTATAAATGCCTTCTTACCAGAAGCAATGGACTCTAAACTATACGAGTCAAAAGCGCTGTGTAAATCAAGATGGAAATCCAGTACTTTCCTCTGGTGTTGGTTAAGACAATACCATAACTAATGGTAGGAATGGCTCCATCGTGACATACCTGAAAGATGAATCAGATATATCCACATAGTGTAAAACTGTATATTGTATTTATTAAAAGCAAATGAAACACTAGTAACACAATAGAGATGATAAAATCCAGTGTGTATACAAAAATACTGGTTGCGGGAACTTAATTTATTTTTCCGCATGCTATTCTATCCAATTGTTTTGTTGTCAACAGCTTGTTTGTTCTACTAGCAAAATCATTTTTGTTTTTTTTTTTATACTTGCTGTACACTGTCTTATTCAAAAAATCTTTATTAAATTCTTAGTGAAACAAAAGAGAGCTGGATGGAGAAAATGTTTATATGTGGAGAAGAGACTGTACTACCTAGAGACCTAGATGTCTTGGGCATTAGAGTCTAGGTGCTTCAAAGGATAGATGTTAATGTAATGTTCATCTCCTGACACTGAGCTTGCTTTCAGTGAGATTTGTGATCTTTCTATATTTAAAGTTTCCTCTGTTGGAAGCAGCAGGTGGTGGAATTTGGAAGCAAAATAAACAGGTCATGGAAGATATTGGCATTCTCGTGACCTTGGTTGATCCTAATACATAAGTGTAGCACTCTTGGGGTAATGCGGAATGACCCCCTAAGTAGTGTGGCAGGCTAACATTTCCATCTCAAGGTCTGGTTCATGGTGTATGGTGGGGAGAAAATTAAGCTGGGCAAATGTTACCAGTTAGAAATGTTACCTTTTTGTTGCTGAACTGACTTTTAGGAGAGAAGGTAAGGGATTCTGGGTACCCAACAAGGGTACAAAATTACATCATTGAACAAATATTATGAAATAATATTTTTAGTAGTAGTAGGTTGACTTATTGGGAACAGTCTCTTTATAATTGCTGGTCTTGTGAGAGGGTATTTCCTAAAGCTGAAATGTAGCAAAAAAAAAAAAAAAATCTGTGCAGCTATAGTGACATTACTTGCCAGTAAACAAGTATGGGCCATGTTGTACATGTAGTTGGATTCTATAGAATTCTTCTGTGCAGGGATGTGGTCCTCTTCCCATCCCCTTCTCTCTTCTCCTCGTGTGGAAACATGTAATTTGTTGTTTTTACTGCATGTAACATAATCTCTGAATGGGGAAGATTCAGATAAATTACATAACCTTCTCCCCCCATACAGAGATAGTTTTACATGCAGAGAGTAGGAGGAGGGATATGTTTCTTAGTGAAGGAGGAGGGAGGAGGGGAGAGGCCCACATTGGACCAGATTCACTGTAGTTGTGCTTAAAGATGCAAAGCTATTAACGCCAGCAGCGAAGAGGACAGGCATCCGTTTCTACAGGATCCAGCTACCTGCAAAATGTGTAACATAAGTCATAACTGGTACAGTGCCTTGAAAAAGTATTAATGCCCCTTTGAAATTTTCCACATTTTGTCATGTTACAACCAAAAACGTAAATGTATTTTATTGGGATTTTATGTGATAGACCATCACAAAGTGGCACATAATTGTGAAGTGGAAGGAAAAATGATAAATGGTTTTCAAAATTTGTATTCAGCCCCCTTGAGTCAATACTTTGTAGAACCTCCTTTCTCTGCAATTATAGCTGCAAGTCTTTTTGAGTATATCTCTACCCACTTTGCACATCTAGAGAGTGAAAGTTTTGCCCATTCTTCTCTGCAAACTAGCTCAAGCTCTGTCAGATTGGATGGAGAGCGTCTGTGAACAGCACTTTTCAAGTCTTACCACAGATTCTCAATTGCATTTAGGTCTGGACTTTGACTGGGCCATTCTGACACATGAATATGCTTTGATATGAACCATTCCATTGTAGCTCTGGCTATATGTTTAGGGTCGTGTCCCGCTGGAAGGTGAACCTCCACCCCAGTCTCAAGTCTTTTGCATACTCTAACAGGTTTTCTTCTAAGATTGCCCTGTATTTGGCTCTGTCCATCTCCCCATTAACTCTGACCAGCTTCTCTGTCCTTGCTGAAGAAAAGCATCCCCACAACATGATGCTGCCACCACCATGTTTCATGGTGGGGATGGTGTGTTCAGGGTGATGTGCAGTGTTAGTTTTCTGCCACACATAGGGGTTGATTTACTAAAGCTTGAAAGTGAAAAATTTGGTGCAGCTCCACACAGAAACCAATCAGCTTCAAGGTTTTATTGTCAAAGCTTGATTGAACAAGCTGAGGTTAGAAGCTGATTGGCTAGCATGCAAATCTGCACCAGTTTTTGCACTCGCCAGCTTTAGTAAATCAACCCCATAGCATTTTGCTTTTAGCCTAAAAAGTTTGATTTTGGTCTCATCTGACCAGAGCACCTTCTTCAATATGTTTGCTGTGTCCCCACATGGCTTCTAGCAAACTGCACATTAACTTCTTATAGCTTTCTTTCAACAATGGCTTTCTTCTTGCCACTCTTCCAGAAAGGCCACATTTGTTGAGTGCATGATTAATAGTTGTCTTGTGGACAGATTCTCCCACCTGAGCTCTGGATCTCTGCAGCTCCTCCAAAGTTACAACGGGCCTCTTGGCTGCTTCTCTGATTAATGCTCTCCTTGCCCTGCCTGTCAGTTTAGGTGGACGGCCATGTCTTGATAGGTTAGCAGTAATGCCATACTCTTTCAATTTTCAGATGATGGATTGAACAGTGCTTCGTGAGATGTTCAAAGCTTGAGATATTTTTTTATAACCTAACCCTGCATTAAACTTCCCCACAACTTTATCCCTGACCTGTCTGGTGTGTTCCTTGGTCTTCATGATGCTGTTTGTTCACTAAGGTTCTCTAACAAACCTCTTAGGGCTTCACAGAACAGCTGTATTTATACTGAGATTAAATTACACACAGGTGGACTCTACTAATTAGGACTTTAATAATTAGGTGACTTCTGAAGGCAAATGGTTCCACTAGATTTCAGTTAGGGGTATCAGAGTAAAGGGGGCTGAATACAAATGCACACCACACTTTTCAGATATTTATTTGGCAAAAATTTGGAAAATCATATATCATTTTCCTTCCACTTCACAATTATGTGCCACTTTGTGTTGGTCTATCACATAAAATCCCAATAAAATACATGTTTTTGGCTGTAACATGACAAAATGTGGAAAACTTCAAGGGGCATGAATACTTTTTCAAGGTACTGTAAGTAAAACATTTTTAGCTAGACTTCAGTTGTACTGGAATTCTCTATTTAATCTTGCCCTTAAACCTTATAGCAATCAAATATACCTTGATATGTGAGCAAGGAATTCTTGCAATATCCAGTAATAGCTTTGACCCAGCTCCTATGAAAAAGAATACATCTTACAGATGATCTTTCCGGACAGCCATTCTTTAGCCCAGCTACGTTTAGATAAATATTTTAGAAGGGTAGCCTACATCACATGACTCTCCCAGGCAAAGCTAGGAAGAGAGAACACTCCATGCAGACATCCTCTCTAAGCAGGAGTCCAAAAGGGACAGAAAAATGTTGACCCAAATATTTATCATATTTCAAACCATACATCTGAACAAGGTCCTCAATAAAGTTATTGTCAGGTTATTGTCTATCCCAATCTAACTACTGGAACCTCCTTCACAGTAACAGGCTGAATCAGGTAACTCACTAAGTTTAGGCTGGCCATACACGGTTTGAATCTCTGCTGGTTCAGCAGGAACCGGCCAAGATTCAAACCATTACTGGGCAGGATGAATGTACCAAGTTGATTGATCGTTCAACTTGGGTACAATCAGCCTGCCTGATTCTATTAAGATTATCGCTAATGGCTGCTATAGCCGCTAGCAATAATCCCTGTCTTCTCCCAGCGGGGACGGCTTGCCCCCCTCGCTGTGAGCAAACAATAGCTCTGCAGGAGGGATTCCCCTGTCAGCACTATCCATGTTGATGGGGAATCATGTGAATTTCTTTCCTGCAACCACAGGAAAATTCCTTGCTGAAGTGTGGAGTTCATGGCCTGGGCAAAGTAACAGAAGCAATGGACCCTCTGTGATCTATTGTCCCTAAAGCGGGCCGAGGCTCGGAGTCTAAGGAATTGATTTTCACAAGAGCATCCCCCAAGGAATGATGAGCTTTGCTACAGTTGTCTGATTGAGACCAATTCTTTGGTTACACTTGGAGTGGCAACAGCTGGCAATAGACAGAAATGAAGCATGGTACAAATCGGAGATAGCAAACTGCAACAATCTAGTGAACTGGGCTTCTAGGGTTTGATTTTTTAAAGAATCCTCAAAGAATTCTTTGCCAATGCCAAAGTTTAAAGGCATCAATGCTTTTTCTTCTTCATCATTGTCCAGCTTTCACACCCATAGACAAGTGACAGAAAACACAACAGACTGCACAGTTCTAATCTTACCTTATAGACACATAAGTACTATTAAAGTTCGTTCCTAGGTCTTTCATCCTTGCGTTTCTAAGTGGCAGTCTTGACTGCTGGATCCTTTTTTTGTTAATAATTGATCCAAGGAGGCAGAGGCTGTCTATTATTTCTATGTATTCTGCGTCAGCTTTGAAGTTTGCTGTCTTTCATGTTAGCATAACCTTAGTTTTTTATTTTATATTTAGCTGAAGTCCTATCTTTTTCAGCTATGAGTGTGGTGTCATCATCAAATTGATGATTGCTGATGTTTCTTTCAACAATATTTAAACCTCATCCTTCTCCAGCCTTGCTTCTCTCATCATACAGTTGTGCTCATAAGTTTACATACCCTGGCAGAATTTATGATTTCTTGGCCATTTTTCAGAGAATATGAATGAGAACACAAAAACATTTCCTTCACTCATGCTTAGTTTTTGGCTGAAGCCATTTATTATCAATCATATGTGTTTAATCCTTTAAATCATAATGACAACAGAAATTACCCAAATGACCCTGATCAAAAGTTTACATACCCCAGTTCTTAATACCGTATATTGCCCCCACTTGAAGTCTTTTGTGGTATTTGTGGATGAGGCTCTTTATCATCTCAGATGATAAAGCTGCCCGTTCCTCTTAGCAAAAAACCTCCAGTTCCTGGAAATTCTTGGGCTGTCTTGCATTAACTGCACGTCTGAGATCTCCCCAGAGTGGCTCAATGATATTGAGGTCATGAGATTAAGATGGCCACTCCAGAACCTTCACTTTATTCTGCTGTAGCCAATGACAGGTCGACTTGACCTTGTGTTTTGGATCATTGTTATGTTGGAATGTCCAAATACGTCCCATGAAACATCAGCGATCCACTTCCGTGTTTCACAGGCCTTGTTGACTACTCTCCAAATGTAGCATTTATGATTGTGGCCTAAAAGCTCAATTTTGGTTTCATCACTCCAAATGACTTTGTGCCAGAAGGTTTGAGGCTTGTTTCTGGGCTGTTTGGCATATTGTAAGTGGGATACTTTGTGGCATTTGCGTAGTAATGGCTTTCTTCTGGCGATTCGACTATGCAGCCCATCTTTCTTCAAGTGCTTCCTTATTGTGCAGCTTGAAACAGCCACACCACATCTTTTCAGAGAGTCCTGAAGTTTTTCTTTGCATCCTGAACAATTTTCCTGGCAGTTGGGGCTGAAATTTTAGTTGATCTACCTAACCGTGCTTTGGTTTCAACAGAACCCTCATTTTCTACTTCTTGATTAGAGTTTGAACACTGCTGATTGGCATTCTTAATTCCATGGATATCTTTTTATATCCCTTTCCTGTTTTATACAGTTCAACTAATTTTTCCTGTAGATCATTTGACAATTCTTTTGCTTTCCCCGTGACTCAGAATTCAGAAACCTCAGTGCAGCACTGGATGAAAGATGCAACGGTCTGTCAAAGTCCAGAAACTCATTGACCTTTTATACACGCACACTAATTACAAGCAAAGCGATCACAGGTGAGGATGGTTACCTTTAATAGCCATTCAAACCCTTTTGTGTCAACTTGTGTGCATGCTATCAGACCAAAATCACCAGGGTATGTAAACTTTTGATCAGGGTCAATTGGGTAGTTTCTATTGTAATTATGATTTAAAAAGAGTAAACACAGTTTACTGGTAATAAACTGCTTTAGCCAAACACTAGGAGTGAAAGAAATGTTTTTGTGTTCTCTTTCATATTCTCTGAAAAATGGCCAAGAAATCATAAATTCAGCCAGGGTGTGTAAACTTATGAGCACAACTGTATATTCAGAATAGGGGTTGAATAAGTATGGTGAGTAGGGATGAGCCTACAGCTCGGCTCGAGCATGATTTCAGTCCGAACATTGGCTGCTCGCCCATTCACCGAACAACCGAATTATTAGGGCGTTTGACCGTTTGTTTGGCCCGCTGAACAACCACAATGCACTGCGCCACTGCCGTTACTGCAAGTTTAACGCCATATATTTCATTGTGTTACTGCAAGTTTAATGCCATATAGTTCTGTGTGTTACTGCATGTTTAACGCCATATAGTTCTGTGCGTTATTGCAAGTTTAATGCCATATAGTTCTGTGCGTTACTGCAAGTTTAACACCAGATAGTTTTGTGCGTTACTGCAAGTTTAACGCCGTATAGTTCATTGCGTTACTGCAAGTTTAATGCCATATAGTTCTGTGCATTATTGCAAGTTTAATGCCATATATTTCATTTCGTTACTGCAAGTTTAATGCCATATACTTCAATGCGATACTGCAAGTTTAACGCCCATATAGTTCTGTGCGTTATTGCAAGTTTAATGCCATATAGTTCTGTGCGTTACTGCAAGTTTAACACCAGATAGTTTTGTGCGTTACTGCAAGTTTAACGCCGTATAGTTCATTGCGTTACTGCAAGTTTAATGCCATATAGTTCTGTGCATTATTGCAAGTTTAATGCCATATATTTCATTGCGTTACTGCAAGTTTAATGCCATATACTTC
>BLSH010408216.1:654989-667214 GCA_018402905.1 Glandirana rugosa
TACTTTATATACCGTAATTTGAACGTTATTACGTGTCTTGATATACAAGTTTAATGCCATATATTTCATTGCGTTACTGCAAGTTTAATGCCATATACTTCAATGCGATACTGCAAGTTTAACGCCATATAGTTCTGTGCGTTACTGCAAGTTTAACACCAGATAGTTTTGTGCGTTACTGAAAGTTTAACGCCGTATAGTTAATTGCGTTACTGCAAGTTTAATGCCATATAGTTCTGTGCATTATTGCAAGTTTAATGCCATATATTTCATTGCGTTACTGCAAGTTTAATGCCATATACTTCAATGCGATACTGCAAGTTTAACGCCATATAGTTCTGTGCGTTACTGCACGTTTAACTTTATATAGTCCTGTGCGTTACTGCAAGTTTAACGCCGTATAGTTCATTGCGTTACTGCAAGTTTAATGCCATATAGTTCTGTGCATTATTGCAAGTTTCATGCCATATATTTCATTGCGTTAGTGCAAGTTTAACGCCATATAGTTCTGTGCGTTACTGCACATTTGGCGCAGTACATTGCAGTATATTGCAGTGTATCCGTGGAGTGTGTCTGTGTAGTGAGTACTCAAATTAAAGTGCACCAAACACTACTTTTCATTATATTAAAGTGCATCCACATACACATCTTTATTACATTTGGTTTATAAGCACCCCACCCATCGTGTCTGGGAGGACAACAAGGAGAGGCAGACGATCACATGCCACTGTAAGGGTTCCAGCAGCTTATGTATCCACAGGCAAAGGTGGACGTGGTCAGTCCTCAGGCTGGGCATCATTTCCTCTGTTTAGTTATGTTGCCCGTGCTATCCAGCCACAGCATGCAGAGGAGGTGGTTGACTGGCTTACTAAACGGTCCTCATCCTACCCATCCTCCGTCACCCAAGCAGAGACTAGTACACAGTTCCCTGCAGCTGCCAGAGTGGCTAAACCTGCCTCCTATATACATCAAGGGGGTGAATAAGGTTCAGGAGGGCAGTCTTTTCAATATGAAACCAAAATCAAGAACACGGGGACATGACCTCAAACTAACTGGGGGGAAGTTCAAAACTAATCTTAGAAAGTATTATTTTACTGAAAGGGTGGTTGATGATTGAAATAAACTACCAACAGAGGTTGTGAGACAGTCAACAGTAATTGGCTTCAAACATGCTTGGGATAAACATAAATCCATAGTCAGACAACAAGGTTAATGTAAAAAAAAAAAAATATAAAAAAATAAATAAATAAAAAGGGGCAGACTCGATGGACTACTCAGTCTTTTTCTGCCGTCACTTTTCTATGTTTCTATGTTTCTATATTTCTATGTTTCTCCTTGTCCACAGCTATTCCTGCCATAGCCCCAGCATCAGGAATAGAGGAGTCAGCGGAGTTATTTGAACACAGCATCAGCAACTTGCTCCTTGACGGTGCACGGCCATTACTCATTTCAGATGTTGGTTCTGAGGTTGAGGAAGGCAGGAACATGAGCCTACAGAGAGGGGAGAACACTGGTACACAAATTGGCATTCATGTTCCCCCAGCCGCAGCGTGTTGCCAAGTTGATGTTGATGAGGTCACTGACGCAATTTGGATGTCAGATTGAGCAGAGGAGGAAAGTGAGGGAGAGGCACAACCCCAATGAGGCAGTCATTGTGGAAGACCAGAGAGCAGCCACCCTATTCCCTCACATTGTGGAGCTGTTATCTCCCGGCCCACTTCCCACAGCTCAACTGTCTGGGCCTTTTTTAGTACACAGCCAATTGCACTGTTGCTATTTGCAAAGTTTGTCTCAAGCTAATGAGCTGCTGGGCTGCCCTACATCCAGTGTGCTTTCTGAACGGGCATTCAGTGCTGCTGGAAGTTTTGTTACTGATCATAGAATGCGTCTGTCCACAAACTCCGTGGACCTTCTGACTTTTATCAAAATGAATCATTCCTGGATTACAAGCAGCCATGAAGCCACTGATGCTGATGTCACCGATTAAGTGTTTTTGGGATGTGGAATCTCTGCAGAACTTATAGGCTGCCTAGCGTTGTGGGTGTTAATTTAATCTGGAAGAATGTTTTTGGTGTAGGTTTCATGGGCACAATTAACACCCAAATACCAATTTTTCACCTGACCTATCTTTCATAAAGAGTACCTCTTATAGGGTCCCATAGACTTCAATGGGGTTCGTTATTCAGTTTCGAAAGTTCGAAAGTTCTGGTGCGAACTGAACAGGGGGTTGTGCAGCCCATCCCTAATGGTGAGTATGCAGCAACTCTTTTTCTGTCTGAAACCAGTCTGTGTTTCCAATTTTTATTATGACTGTGGTTTCTTGATCAGTGTAGAGGTTCTTAGTAACAATGGTGTATCTGAACATCTAATTGTTCTTAAGGGCATTCCAAAATGTCAGATGATTGACACAACTGAGGGATTTGCTATAACCAGTGAAGCGTCTATTGACTTCTATCTTGTACACCTTGGCTTTTTCAATTATCCAGCATACATCTGCAAACATGTCTCTATTTAATCTACCTTTTATAAAATCTAATTTGTACATCTGGTAATTTTCTTTCAATGTGAGATTCTAGTCTGTGTTGAAAAATCTTTAGCATAATAATGCTGGAGTGTGATATAAGCCAAATTCTTTGATAGTTTATACATTCTAGCCCAAAAAAAAGAAGGGTGTTTCCATGATGGATTTTGTGGTCCATACTGTCATGTTATCTGATCTGCAGAGATTTTAATGGCTTTTAGTTGCCCTTGTATCCCTCCACCTTGCTTCGGCACTGGTAACTGATTTTACCTCAGGTGTCTAGGGCAGACAAGGAAAGAGATTGTTGGTGAAAGAGGTCCTGAACTATACAGTTTATTCTAGCTGAATTCTATAGGTATCCATGATGTCTGAGCTGTTGAGCATTTGAGTGGCTAGAGACCAGGTTTGCATCTCATAATGTCTTCTTCCCAAAAAAGTCAATACGCCCAAGGCTGTATATCAGTAATTGCCTCCTCAAGAAGTAATTTAGTATCATCATAGATAAATCAAATAATAATAAGTCTAAGCCAAATATTATAGTTTATCAAAACATATGGCAGAGATACCTGTTTACTTTTGTCACAGATACATTTTACTGAAGTCTCAGTAGTTACAGTAAAAAGGTAATACCCTTTCCTCTCTACCATTGACAAGAAAATATTCAAAGTATAAGTTTACCTTTCAGTAAGATTTTCAGAAAATCTTCCTATGCAATTCTATATTCAATGAATAGTATATGCCATAATGCCTTCTGTTGGAAATTGTTAAAGTCTTCCCATTACAGATGCAGCTGTTTTGTGTCCTCTCCAGAAAAAAAGTGTTGCCCCCCCCCCCATTCCTCTCCATCTTGCCGTTTGCAGGATGCAATGCAGTTCACAATAATGTGTCCCCTGGTGGCTACCCCAAGTCAATAAACTTGCACAAAACAATGTCCCAGGGCAATTGTGTTGGTCCCACTATACCAGTGTGTCCAAAATGAATCCAAATTATCCATGCCACTTATGGATGTGAAAAATAGATTTGTAATTCAATTATCATTAGTGCTGGTACCTTTAAATTCAAGTGTATCAAAACCTTTGTTGTTAGCTTTGTATAGAGTTATGAGGAGTTAGAGCACCTATGAAGTTTTTGTTGCTGACTGTGCCCCCACTACGGAGGTTTACCCTTAATTACCATTGCACCAGAACAGAAAATAAGGGTAAAATCCCAAAATTTGCATTAATGGAAATCTTGCAATAGAGACACTTGTTCAGCTAACAGCTGTCTAATTGAGATTTTCTCTTACTTTGTGTTCTCTGTACAGTACAGTACATTATTAAATTGGCATTAAAAAAAACTAGCAGGGATTTAGCCACTTCTTACTCCATGCAAAATGAAAACTGGCTTTAGATAGATTATTTACTATGTAAAACGGAATACAGATCATTAAGTCCATAGTGCTATCTAGTTGCAGCTGTCAAAGTAGCAGGGCAGGGGCTAGTGTACATGGGAATTTGAGATGCACTTGACATATTCTTACTGGGTCATTTTGTAAATATAAATTGACCTGTATGAAAAAATAAAAGAAATACAATGTTACATTTTATTGATCTCAATTGCCTGTGCACACTTGTAGGTAAGTGCCTACAAATGTTGAGCTTTTGTTTAGCTAGTTTTAGACTGCCCAGGTAGGGAGAGGGTTAATTTTGCATTTTCCTGAGCTTTTTGGGTTCTGCAGTCCACCCTGGTCTTCATATAAATAGGGGGAAGGTTGGGATCAGGGGCCGCCAGCGGGACCACATGTGAAGCGAGAAGGTCTGGATCAAAGAAAAGATGTTGCCTGGAACAACATTCCACTACCACCCTAAGAGGCTTCACTTGCAAGGACATTACTAAGTATGGATCTTTACCTGCAAAGTTATGCCTGGGCAGCCCAATATACAGTATCTCACAACAGTGAATACACCCCTCACATTTTTGTAAATATTTTATTATATCTTTTCATGTGACAACACTGAAGAAATGACACTTTGCTATAATGTAAAGTAGTGAGTGTACATTTTGTATAACAGTGTAAATTTGTTGTCCCCTGAAAATAACTCAACACACAGCCATTAATGTCTAAACCGCTGGCAACAAAAGTGAGTACACCCCTAAGTGAAAATGTCAAAATTGGGCCCAATTAGCCATTTTCCCTCCCCGGAGTCATGTGACTCGTTAGTGTTACAAGGTTTCAGGTGTGAATGGGGAGCAGGTGTGTTAAATTTGGTGTTATCGCTCTCACTCTCTCATACTGGTCACTGGAAGTTCAACATAGCACCTCATGGCAAAGAACTCTCTGAGGATCTGAAAAAAATAATTTTTGCTCTACCTAAAGATAGCATAGGCTATAAGAAGATTGCCAAGTCCCTGAAACTGAGCTGCAGCCAAGACCATACAGTGGTTTAACAGGACAGGTTCCACTCAGAACAGGCCTCGCCATGGACGACCAAAGAAGTTGAGTGCATGTGCTCAGCGTCATATCCAGAGGTTTTCTTTGGGAAATAGAGTGCTGCTAGCATTGCTGGAGAGCTTGAAGGGGTGGGGGGTCAGCCTAACAGTGTTCAGACCATATTCCGCACACTGCATCAAATTGGTCTGCATGGCTGTCGTCTCAGAAGGAAGCCTCTTCTAAAGTTGATGCACAAAAAAGCCTGCAAATAGTTTGCTGAAGACAAGCAGACTAAGGGCATGGATTACTGGAACCATGTCCTGTGGTCTGATGAGACCAAGATAAATTTATTTGGTTCAAATGGTGTCAAGCGTGTGTGGCGGCAACCAGATGAGGAATACAAAGACAAGTGTGTCTTGCCTACATTCAAGCATGGTGGTAGGAGTGTCATGGTCTGGGGCTGCATGAGTTCTGTCGGGACTGGTGAGCTACAGTTCATTGAGGGAACCATGAATGCCAACATGTACTGTGACATACTGAAGCAGAGCATGATCCCATCCCTTTGGAGACTGGGCCGCAGGGGAGTATTCCAACATAACGACCCCAAACACACCTCCAAGACGGCCACTGCCTTGCTAAAGAAGCTGAGGGTAAAGGTGATGGACTGGCCAAGCATGTCTCCAGACCTAAACCATATTAAGCATCTGTGGGGCATCCTCAAATGGAAGGAGGAGGAGCGCAAGGTCTCTAACATCCACCAGCTCTGTGATGACGTCATGAAGGAGTGGAAGAGGACTCCAGAAGCAACCTGTGAAGCTCTGGTGAACTCCGTGCCCAAGAGGGTTAAGGCAGTGCTGGAAAATAATGATGGCCACACAAAATATTGACACTTTGGGCCCAATTTGAACATTTTCACTTAGGGGTGTACTCACTTTTGTTGCCAGCAGTTTAGGGGTGTACGCACTTTTGTTGCCAGCGGTTTAGACATGGCTGTGTGTTGAGTTATTTTGAGGGGACAGCAAATTTACACTGTTATACAAGCTGTACACCCACTACTTTACATTGTAGCAAAGTGTCATTTCTTTAGTGTTATCACATGAAAAGGTATAATAAAATATTTACAAAAATGTAGGGGTGTACTCACTTTTGTGAGATACTGTAGTTAGTTAGGAGGAACCTTTGAACGTTATTTATGTGACTGCATTGTTGCACTACAAGAGCTTCAGTAAAGCATTTTAACTGTTCTAGGTCTGGTCTGAAGTTATTCAGAGGGGTGCATGGTGGTACATGGTGTATCAGAAGAACAGGGCCCGTAAAGCACACACACGGTGCAGGAGGGAACCCATCACAAAAAGGTTAACAGGAGAGTTGGAGTAAGAGAATAGTTGCCATGAATGACCATAGACTGGTAGGAATGTATAGCAGTGGGTCAACAAAGTGTGGGAGCTGGTGTAGGTAACAGATCCTCCGGTAGTGAGGGGGTCAGTGTTCTGGCTCCTTCCCTAGCTAGTGGTTCTCCCAAAGGTTTTTGGGAACCAACCCGCAGAACAAAGCCCCTATAAACCTTGCTGCATTTTATGGGAGAGTGGAAGGAGTTAATCTTTGTACATGCATGAGGTCCATGCTAGCGCAGGGCCGGATCCCATTCTGTCACTGGGGGTGAGGTGGCAGAGTTTCGCTGCACTGGTGGAGAGGGCATGGGCTAAGTGGTGTCCCTCCTAAATGCAACATTGAGTGAGGGCGTGTAGTAATCTGCGACTGTATGTTTTACAGAGAGACTTTGTACATCATACTACTGCACACTGTTTATGACTCACCTCTAAGCCAAGATTCCACCTTAACATTGACTGATGAGTGCGTACTTGAAGAGAGGTACCCCCCATGTGCATGGCCATGGTAGGCCCCACCCACACACTAACCATAAGGCATGTGGAAAAGATACAGTATCTTTATAAGTCAGGCTTTCAAACCTTTCATGCTAAACTCAAAAACAAAAAGTAAATATATTGATACATTCCAAAACAATAAATACAATCTGCGCTACACACAAGAAAAAAGCATCTGGCATAATCTTGATTGATCATTCAAAACATATAATTAGTCCAAAATGCATGGATAGAGCCCAGAAGGGAAAGGTAGAATTCCAGCACCAACTTCAGTGTGAAAAGAAGGCACACCACCATGTACAGTCAGTCTCCTTACCAGATCCACAATCAAGTAGCGCATAAAAATCTATGTCCAATTCTCTGTGCTCATTCAGTTTGCAGGCATCCACCAGGCTTGAACCAACGAGAACCTCCCCGCAGAAATGTCAACGCAATCATAGGGGATACAGGAAATACTCTAATAGTGAAGCCGTCAGGTAGACAATAAGTATTTATTAAAAATATACTCACATTACAGACGATATAATAGGCATGGAAATGCAATAATTCAATAACCGCGGTTGAAAGGGTAGTGCTGGGCATGACGCAGTGTCAGCTGACGCGTTTCATTCAATGGAATATCTTCAGAGGCGTACCAATCAGCCCTAAGCACGCTCATTTGTACCCTATAAACCGGAACTGGCGTGTGGAACGCACAGTGTCACCGCCGCTGCGGACCATTGACAGGAAGCTGAATGCCAAGCTCCTGACATCACTGCTGGTTCCTTTGTAAACAAACTATCAGAGTCCTCTGCGATCCCAAACGAATAACGAACGCTGAAAATTGGGACAGCCAAGAACTCCAGTCAAATGGTGCAAAATTAAATTTTGAAAAAAAGCACATTTAAAAAAAAAAAAAGGCCCCAGTAGCTAAAAGGGGTCATTACACTGGTGGCTAGTGTCCGAAAATGGAAATGATGCTTGGACCACATAACAAATCCCCTCCTGCGTACCAGTGGTAGGAAGTCGGCCCATGAGCCACATATGTCAACACCAGCCCCAGTGTAAACATATATATAGCATTCCCATCCAAAGATTATTAATATGGTGGCAAAATGCTAAAACATGATTAAAATATAAAACACTATATAAATATTAAAAAGCCATAAAATCATAACCCATGAAAAACAAATTCCACAAGGCCCCCAATGGTAGAAAAAGAGTATTACACCCAAAGTTGATATAAAACAAATGAAGGAGGAGAAAAAGCTTGATATTCTTAAGTATATATTGAATAAAAGAAAAAACAATTTATTGAGCCGAGGCGACAAAAAGAACAATGACCGGGATTATATCAACTATTATTAATAAAACAGTTGACATCCCAGTCAATGTTCAGCCCAAACGGCACAAAACTTTTGAGGTCATAAATCCAACGGGATTCAAGCTGGGAAATTTCCCTTCTGATGAAACACCCCTGCCAATGGGGTTAAGTCGGTCAATGGCAAGAAAGGTGGTACCTGTTGGATCCTTATGATGATGTTCCAAATATTGCCTTGAAACTGAATGTTTCGGGAAGCCTTTTTTGATGTTGGTCACATGCTCACCTACCCTAACACTCATGGCCCTGGTCATACGACCAACATACTGTAGACCGCAAGGCCAGGTGAGCATGTAAACCACATTCCGAGAGGAACACGTTATAAATGATTTGATATCATAATGTTTACCAGTAATCGTGGAACTAAAACCACACATTTTGTTATCTCGGAGCTTGTTAAGTTCACAAATCTTACACCTACCACATCTGTAATAGCCCTTAAGCTTTTGAAAAAAGGCACCCTATGTGGAGCATCCAAAACATTGGCTGCTACCTGAAGCCTTAAAGGGGGCACACCCCTAAAAACTACAGAAGGTTGCTCTGGGAGCACAGGTCCCAGGACCTTATCGTTTTTTAAAATGACCCAGTGTTTTTTAATAATTCTTTTCACAGCATAATGCTGTTTAGAAAATGTGGTTAAAAAAGAAAACCTAAGATCCTTCTGGCTTTCCTTCAACCTTTGGTGCCTGGAACACGGTCATATATTAAGGACTCGGCCCAGGTGATCCGTATGCTCGGAGCGATCGAGTGGCGGGAGGGCTACATCTTAGTTACCGCTGATGTGGCCTCCCTCTACACCATCATATCGCACCGGGATGGCTTTGAAGTTGTCAAACTTTTTCTCGAGAGGGATTCTGATCTGGCCTCCTTACAGGTGGAGCTCATTCTTGAGCTACTTAGATTCACCATGTGGCACAATTATTTTTGGTTCGGCGGCTCCCACTACTTGCAAAGTAGGGGAGTCGCTATGGGAGCCAAATTTGCTCCAAGTATGGTGAATCTATTCATGGCCAAATGGGAGGAAGACGTCATCTATGCCGAGGGTAGACCACAGGTGGTCTTCTGGGGCAGATATATAGACGACGTCCTCCTCCTTTGGTATGGTTGATTGATTCTTTACGAGAGTGTATGGTGAGATTGAACAACAACTCACTAGGTATTGCACTTCAGTATGAGGCCAGTAGCTCCAAAATTCATTTCTTGGACCTCAGTATTGAGGTTAAGGATGGTGCTTTGATCGTAATGTTTACATAGGATGTGACAGCTGCCACCACCCTAATTGGCTCAAGTCTGTCCCGAAGGGTCAATTTATTCACTTGCGGCGTAATTGTTCCCATGAGGAGGACTATTTTAGGCAGGCTGCAATTCTAAAAGGGAGATTTTCCGACAAAGGGTATTCCAGTGACCAACTTGATAGGGTCATCACAGAGGTCGGTGCCAAGGATAGGATCCCCATGTTGGAAAATAGGGACAGATCATTGGAAACTGGCCAATTTTAGGTTTTCTTTTTTTAACCACCTTTTCTAAACAGCATTATGCTGTAAAAAGAATTATTAAAAAACACTGGGCCATTTTAAAAAATGATAAGGTCCTGGGACCTGTGCTCCCAGAGCAACCTTCTGTAGTTTTTAGGGGTGTGCACCCTTTAAGGCTTCAGGTAGCACCCAATGTTTTGGACGCTCCACATAGGGTGCCTGTTTTTCAAAAGCTTAAGGGCTACTACAGATGTGGTAGGTGTAAGATTTGTGAACTTAACAAGCTCCGAGATAAAAAAACAATTGTGGTTTTAGTTCCACGATTACTGGTAAACGTTATGATATCAAATCATTTATAATGTGTTCCTCTCGGAATGTGGTTTACATGCTCACCTACCCTTGCGGTCTACAATATGTTGGTCGTACGACCAGGGCCATGAGTGTTAGGGTAGGTGAACATGTGGCCAACATCAAAAAAGGCTTCCCGAAACATTCCGTTTCAAAGCAATATTTGGAACATCATCATAAGGATCCAACGTGTACCACTTTTCTTGCCATTGACCGACTTACACCCCATTGGTGGGGGTGTTTCATCAGAAGGGAAATTTCCCGGCTTGAGACCCGTTGGATTTATGACCTCAAAAGTTTTGTGCCGTTTGGGCTAAACGTTGACTGGGATGTCAACTGTTTTATTAATAATAGTTGATATAATCCCGGTCATTGTTCTTTTTGTCACCACGGTTCAATAAATTGTTTTTTCTTTTATTCAATATATAATTAAGAATATCAAGCTTTTTCTCCTCCATTTGTTTTATATCAACTTTGGGTGTAATACTCTTTTTCTACCATTGGGGGCCTTGTGGAATTTGTTTTTCATGGGATATGATCTTATGGTTTTTCAATATTTATATAGTTTTTATATTTTAATCATGTTTTAGCATTTTGCCACCATATTAATAATCTTCAGATGGGAATGCTATATATATGTTTACACTGGGGCTGCTGTTGACATATGTGGCTCGTGGGCCGATTTCCTGCCACTGGTACGCAGGAGGGGATTTGTTATGTGGTCCAAGCATCATTTACGGTTTCGGACACTAGCCACCAGTGTAATGACCCCTTTTACCTATTGGGGCTTTTTTATTTTAAATGTGCTTTTTTTCAAAATTCATTTTGCACCTTTTGACTGGAGTTCCTGGCTGTCCCAATTTTCAGCGTGGGTTTCTTCATTTGGGATCGCAGAGGACTCTGATAATTTGTTTACAAAGGAACCGGCAGTGATGTCAGGAGCTTGGCATTCAGCTTCCAGTTAATGGTCCGCAGCGGCGGTGACGCTGTGCATTCCACATGCCAGTTCTGGTTTATGGGGTACAAATGAGCATGCTTAGGGCTGACGGGTACGCCTCTGAAGATATTCCATTGAATGAAACGCGTCAGCGTCAGAGGACACTGCGTCACGCCCAGCACGCCCCTTTCAACCACGGTTATTGAATTATTGCATTTCCATGCCTATTATATCGTCTGTAATGTGAGTATATTTTTAATAAATACTTATTGTCTACCTGACGGGCTTCACTATTAGAGTATTTCCTTTATCCCCTATGATTGCGTTGACATTTCTGCGGGGAGGTTCTCATTGGTTCAAGCCTGGTGGATGCCTGCAAACTGGATGAGCACAGAGAATTGGACATAGATTTTTAAATATATTGATGCCTACCAGCTTTTAGATGTGATGTCTGCATTAGACTTCTTTTTTCAGGCTACTGTGACGTTATGCGAGGTGCAGTAGTGAACGGACACTATCTGTCGCCCCGCATACATTTATTTTGAATGGACTAAGGTGGAATCTGGTCCAGGTGTTACCAGCCACCTTGGAAGGCTTGGTTGCGGACAGGATGTTGTGACCCTCTTGAGTTCACTCTCAGGTGGTGTTTAAATGACCAGGAAGAGAGCAAGGGCTGGCTCTACCCTGGGACTTTGAGAGCATTCAGCTGAGAGAGCTGACACACAGACCTTTGTATTGTGGACTGAAAGAAAGGTTTGCACTGTGTTTTGTGGGTGTCTGGGACAAGCCCGGCACCGCTTACAGAGGTATGCTGAAAAATTCAGTTAGAGCCCAGATGGCAAGGATTTACTTTATGTTTTGTTTATTTTGAAATGCAACCTTTTTCCCAATAAGCCTGGCTGCAAGCCAGATTTTAAGAAAACTGCTGTTTCAACTGCCTTTTTCCCAGGAAAGGTGATCCCCACAAGAGCTGATTCCTCACACTATGTGCATTTTCAGTTTTCTGAAATACTGAAAGATAACTATCTAGCCAGAATTCCTGTGTCCTTATATCTTCTAGTGCACTGAACTGATATACAGTATCAAGCAACTTTATCAGCTTTCACAGCTTCCCCTGAAACAAAGAAAACTACTGCAGACACCACATCTAAGGACTGTTAAGCTGCAATTAATTACAATTTTGCTTTTTGATTTATAGAGGAGCTCCAGCCCCCCCCCCCAAAAAAAAATACTGCAGCTGCTGACTTTTAATATTAGGACACAGGGAGACCGCGATGTCGGCAGCCCA
>BLSH010408216.1:667224-687988 GCA_018402905.1 Glandirana rugosa
CTTAAGGTGAGTTTTCACCTTGAAGGCGGATAGGTAGAGGTAGGGGGGAGGTCACGGTGCAAACCTTGGAAAGTCCTCCTCCCCCATTGCCCATGGACAAAAACTGTCCATGACAAGGGGTTAAGGCCTCTGCTACGTCGCTGCGGTAGGGAGTCTTCACGCCAGGGGGAGGAGGAAGGAGGTGGCGGTCCGATTAAACTTTCACGTCGCGTTAAGCGTGTACACGTCATCCATTGGCCGAAGTCACGGCCCAAGGGAATGATCCTTACCAAAGTGACGGCTCAAGGGAATGATCCTTAACACCACCGTCGTGGACTGTCGGCTAGGCTTCTAGCTGACCCGACGGCTGTAGCGCCAGAGGGACTAAGCTGCAATTAATTACAATTTTGCTTTTTGATTTATAGAGGAGCTCCAGCCCCCCCCCCAAAAAAAAATACTGCAGCTGCTGACTTTTAATATTAGGACACAGGGAGACCGCGATGTCGGCAGCCCAGTCGATCTTCGGATCGGCTGTCAGGTGCTGCCACCACAATTCCTAGTAAGGGAACTCGGCAGTGAAACCATTCCTAGTAAGGGAACCCGGCACTGAAGCCGGTTACCTACTGCACATGTGCGAATTGCGCTGCACTTTCAAATTAGCCTGGCGGTGGAGGAAGGAGGAGGGGGACCGCACTTCTGAGGGATGGCGTCGCTGCATCGTCTCCGGAATTGGGGAACAGTACCTGTCAAAAACAGGTACCCGTTACCCCCTCCTCCTGAAAGGTTCCAAACGTGGCACTGGAGGGGGGATGGAGATGGATAGGCGGAAGTTCCACTTTTGAGTGGAATTCCGCTTTAAGCTGACCATACATTAATCATTTGTTTTTTTTCCAAAGGTGCTGTGAACAAAGAAAATGACCTGATTCCCCCATCCACACACTTCCAACCACTCCTGCTGTGCTATTGTGTTCTGATTACAAGGTGTCTTTTCCTGCCATCAGGATGCACTGAGCCAGTGGCACTGATGGTTCGGGAAAAACCGAACAGGCTTGTTGTACAGAAGTCAATCAGTAGATCAACTTCAGTAAAAACTGTTAGCTGAGTATTGAAATTATGCTCTGGAAGCTTCTTGTATACAGCAATACGCTTTACTTTCATGGAGGATTGCAGTACATACATCCTGTGATTACATTACCATAGAATACACACTATAGTACTACAGTGCCACCTGCTGCATGGAAAAGTATAATGCATATATATAGTTCACAGTATATAAAAGAAGCTTTGATGTTGTACTTCCAGCACCCCTTCTCAACAGCATGTTCTTTGTCAAATTATATTCAGCTTCTTTTGGATATAATGATGATGTTCCTTCAACAAAGGTTTGCTGAGTGAATCAGCAGTCATCTCCTCTGATGGGCAGTATTGAAAGTCAATAACACCTTTCTCTTGATTGTCCCTCAGTAGGCGATACTTGACGTCGATGTGTTTGGTCCTAGGATTGATCCTTTCCGATTGTGTACATTTTATTCATCCCTGTTTGTCCACAAAAAGTTGACGAATCCATATCGCTTTTGGACATGTGTGTGCTGCTTCAATGTACTCTGCTTCAGTTGAAGATAGAGCGACAGTTGCTTGCTTTCGATTAGGCCAACTTATCTTTCCTTCCCCATACTGGAAGATGAATCCACTAGTGGATTTGCAGTCTGTGCAGTCCCTGGCCCAATCAGCATCCACATATCCGACCCGTTTTGGATCTGATGTTGCTGGTAACCATAATTTCATCTGAATTGTTCCTTTGAGGTATTGCATTACTCTTTTTACTGCATTCCAGTTACACTGACAGGGAGTTGAGACTTTCCTGCATTGTATACCCACTGCTGCGGCTATGTCTGGTCTTGTCACAGTGGCAACATGCAGCTTACCGATTGCTCTGCGATATGTGTCATTGTTGGGTAGCAAGTTTTCTGCTTCATTGCTCTTTTGATAGCCTGGTTCCATAAGAGTTTTCACTTCCTTTGCATCTTGCATATGGAATTGTTCCAACATTCCTGAGATTTTCTGAGATAACCTCCATCTTCTTCTCTCTCTGTTTGGATTCCCAGATAGTAGCTAATGTTCCCTAGCTTTTTGATTTCAAAATTTTCTTTCAGCTTGTGAACTATCTGATTATAATCCCCTTCTTGTTCAAAACAGGTTATAATGTCAACAAAGATAAGGGTGTATATCAGTCTGTCTTCTTGATTCCTGGAGTAGAGATGTCAGGAACCATAAATCAGACTGAGACAGAAGTGAAGTAAAAATCACACTATTTAATAAAAATGGTAAAATAGAACAAACAGAGCAAACAAAGTCAAAACAGCCAAGGTTCGGTAGGCAGAGCAGATGGTTGAAGCAAGCCAGCAAACAGGGATCCAGAGATCAGCGAGGTCAAACAAACAGCATGCAGGGAAGTCAACCGAGCAGAGTCTTTAATCCGGGAACCAGAAGGGAAGTCAAACAGGCAAAAGTCTCTCACAGGAAAACACAGCAGAGATTCATCCAGAGATGATGACCAGGTGAAGGCATCTGAGATCTGATCCATTCAGTTTATATAGCTAGGAGAGCTGGCTAACGAGCAGGATATGGACATCAGGTGAGATAGAGTGAAAGCTGAGACTGGCAATTAACCCTCAGCTGAGCAGCTTGCTCTGAGAAGGGAGGGGTGAGTCAAGCCCTGACACTCTAGTAAGCATTTTGTTCATTTTCTCATTCCACATCCTTGCAGATTGTTTAAGACCATAGATGCTCTTCTGGAATTTACACACATGGTCGTCTCCTTTCTCAAACCCCGCTGGCTGCTTCATGTAGAGATCTTCCTTAATGTCTCCATATAGGAAAGCAGTTTTAACTTCTAGGTGTTTCACTTGCATGCCCTTCCCTGCAGCAACACTAAGAAGTGCTCTGATGGCAGAGTGTTTTATGACGGGAGCGAATGTTTCATCGTAATCTACACCAAATTTCTTTGAGTAACCAGGCAACTAGTCTGGCTTTGTATTTTTGGATATTCCCTTCTGCATCTGGTTTTACTTTGAAAGTCCACTTACTTCCTATAGTTTTGTGGTTAGGAGTGAACTCTGTGAGTGTCCAGGTTTTATTTTCTTAAAGTGACTTTAATTCTTCTTCTGCTGCCTTTCTCCATTTATTGGCTTCATGTTTTGGCAGTTTTTCTATGTCTTCCCAGGATGTTGGTTCAAGTATGCTGTGTGTTTGGACAGTGTATGACAGCTTGCGGGGTGGTATCCCCCTTGTAATCCGAGTGTATTTTTTGACTTCACACAGTTCAGCAAGATCTTGTGGGGAACTTGGTTTAGGCAATGTGAGTTCCACCTCTTATTCTGATTCCTGCACAGGTTCGGTTTGATCAACCTTTTCTTCTGGTTTGCTTGGCATATTTACTTCACAGCTTTCAGGGATCAGTGTTTCGGTGATGAGTTCTCATCAAAATAAACACTATGGATTATTTTCACTTTGTCAGTCTTTGTGTGTAGGAGTGTGTAACCCTTAGTTTGCTCACTGTAGCCTACTAGAATGCCACCTATGGCTCTGTTCTCTAGCTTGGATCATTTTCCCCTTGAAATATAGGCATATGCTTTACATTCCAACACTCAGATGTGCCCTATGCTAGGCTTTGATCCATGCCACATTTCATATGGAGTGCTTTTAATGGCTCTTGAGGGTAGTCTGTTCTGTAGGTAGGTTGCAGTCATGAAATCCAAAAACAAGCAGACAGCACCACAGCTACTTCCGAAGATAATGCGTTTATTGGTTCAAAGAAGATACATCATAAGGCACAGGTATTGATTGACGCGTTTCACGGAAAATTACATCCGCTTAGTCATAATCTGATTATGACTAAGCGGATGTAATTTTCCGTGAAATGCGTCAATCAATACCTGTGCCTTATGATGTATCTTCCATTGGACATGATTTGACATGTATGTATGTCTTCTTTGAACCAATAAACGCATTATCTTCGGAAGTAGCTGTGGTGCTGTCTGCTTGTTTTTGGATTTCATGGATATCGGCTCACGGCCCGGACGAGCACACAGCACTTTGAAGTCATTACACCCACCTGGAGTGGCCTTCTCTCCCCCTTGATGTTTTCAGGTTGCAGTCATGACTGCTTCTCCCCAGTACTTGTGAGGTAGGTTGGCATCCAATAACATGCACCTGGCCATTTCTATAAGAGTCTGATTTTTCCTTTCTGCTACATCATTTGAATGGTGTACTATTCCTTGTCTCTTCAGGGTGAGACCCCCCTGCAAGCCAGACTGTGGAGTCGGCCTAGGCTAAAGGCCCGGCGGCCATCTTGTTACACCCGGCCTCCATGAGGCCGGAACCCTCTGGTCCCCTGATCCCCTTAGCAGGTGCCAACGCTATAGCTCCAAGCTGCCCACCCAGCCTGCGGCCTCCTCAGTGATTATTACCAGTCAGACGGTGAGGCATAGATCCACATCACCCACAATCAGTGGCCATCTTGCTCCACCCGAGGTCTTCATGTGTCCACTGTGCCTAAATCCAGACTATACACTATCCCCAGGGCACACAGAGCTCTAAGATCCTGCTCATAACCAAACTTCTGAGAGCATATCTGTCCCCTGCGGCTGTCTTTAAGCTCTCTGACACTGGGCTCACGTCTGTGCTACCGTCAGCGTTTGTTCTGTCGCTACCAATAACCTGATCAAGGATTCTTTACAGACTTGCTCCTGACATAACCTACAAAGGAAACAACCAACGCATGGTATACCAATGGACCCCCCTCTTTTTTTTTTTCAGTCCCTTCCCCCTCTCAATTGAATGGTCTGCTAACAAGCAGCAGTTTATCGGGGCCTAGTTGTCCGCATGGAGCTTTGAAGACGCATCCGCCGTTGGCTCCCGGGCTCCGCAACTCCGCAGGACTTTAACCCCTACAGATCCGCGCTATTGCCAAAGTACGGCTCCAGTGCGGATCTGAAATGCCGGGACGACGTCCATGGACGTCGTCCCCTGTGCACGCTCCTGGCGCGCCCCCTGGCGGCAGCGGCGAGCGCACGTGCGCGCCGCACGCTGCGCGAGCGTGCCCGTGGGTCGGGCGGACTCGATGTTTGCCCGAGACCCGCCGATCTCTTTTAGCAGCCTCAGAACAGGGAACCGCCGATGTAAACACGGCGGTTCTCCGTTCTGTGACGGGGACATACCAGATCTACTGATCCCTGTCACTGGGATCAGTTAGATCTGTTATGTCCCGGCCAGCCCCGCCCCCCCACAGTTAGAACACACCCAGGGAACATTGTTATCCCCTTCACTGCCCCCTGCAGGTTAACCCCTTCACTGAAAATTACATTTACACAGTAATCAATGGATATTTAAATTTCTGATAGCTGTATAAATGTCATTGGTCCCAAAAATGTGTAAAAAATGTCCGACATTTCTGCTGCAATATCGCAGTCCCGATAAAAATTGCAGATCGCCGCCATTACTAGTAAAAAAAAAAAATAATAAAAACGCCATAAATCAATTCGCAGTTTGTAGACGCGATAACTTTTGCGCAAACCAATCAATATAGGCCGATTGCGATTTTTTTTTTTACCAAAAATATGTAGAAGAATATATATCGGCCAAAACTGATGAATAATTTTTTTAAATGGATTTGTACTTTAGCAAAAAGTAAAAAATATTTTTCTTTTTTGCAAAATTGTCGCTCATTTTTTGTTTATAGCGGCGATCAGAAATGACGCAGAGGTGATCAAATACCACCAAAAGAAAGCTCTATTTGTTGGAAAAAAAGGACGCAAATTTTATTTGGGTACAACGTCGCACGACCGCGCAATTGTCATTCAAAATGCGACAGCGCTGAAAGCCAAAAATTGGTCTGGGCAGGAGGGGGGTTTAAGTGCCCAGTAAGGAAGTGGATAAAATACTGCCATCTCCTGTCCACTTGTCAAATATGGGGAAAGACAAAACCAAGGAACAGAAGGGCTCCGGGGGGGCGCGCCAAGGGGGTGACTTGGGACAGTTCTTCACCCGCTCGGCAGCTGCAGCCCATCACCAACTGGGTTCTACAATGGCGTCGGCGCCCCCGTCCCCTACGCACTCTGATTCAGCCATGGATACCCAGGGGAGCTACCGCTCCAGACTTACCTCTCCGGAGGGCTCTGATCACCCCTCCAGGCATTCCAGGAGCCACTCCAATACCTCCTTGGGCTCAGGTGAAGGATGGGACTTAGAAACCCAAATGAGATCCCTACACAGCTATATCAGATCTCTCCCCACCAAAAATGACTTTGAACACTACGTTAAGAGAATCGAAAAAAATATAACCAGGAGATCTCTGATCTTAAAAGGGACATTGGGGTCAGTTTTGATGATATAGAAGCCACTACGGACGGCCTCTGGTCCTCCGTTCAATCCCACAAAGAAATCCTTAATACCCACACTGTGCTGCTACAACAAGACGACATAGAAAACCGTAACCGCCGCAATAACATTTGCATCCGCGGCATTCCTGAGTTGGTGGAACCGAAAGATCTAGCTGCAGCGGTGACAGCCATCTTTAACCAGCTCTTACAACAACCCAAAGAGACGATACTTGAACTTGACCGGGTCCACAGGACCGCCAGTCCCAAATCTCCTGATCCCACCTTTGTCAGAGACACCTTATGCAGAGTACATTTTTTTAATATCAAAGATGCAATCATGAGGGCTGCCAGCACCCAGGACACCATCCTTTTCAATGAGACTCCTGTGATGCTCCTCCCAGACCTATCGCGCCAAACCTTGGCGATGCGGAAAGCCCTTAAACCATTGACACATCTCCTGCAGTCTCGCCATATAAAATACCAATGGCGCTTTCCTTTCCATCTTAGAGTCCGTCACAAAGGAAAAACTGCCAGGGGTGTCCCCTTTCCCCGCTTCTATTTGTTATAGTTATATAGTTATACACCTGGCGTGTTCTATCCGCCAGAATTACTCTATCCAGGGTACCCCCACCCCATCTTCCCACCATGAATTATCCCTCTACGCAGATGACCTCTTGGTATATGTACGACAACCTCATACGACCCTACCCTCTCTTCTTTCGGAATTTAGGTGTTCGGAACCGTCATGGAAAGGGTCAAAAATAAAAATATTGGCTCCAGTAGTAACTGATCCATTTGTTTGTGATAATAACTTTAGATGGGTCAGGGGGTTGTAAGTCTTAGCTAGCCAATATATTGAACAATGACTCATTTTCCAGATATGGTACAACCAGATGCATGGTATAGAAAAGTAAAAGAGTATAGTTCCAAACGATAAATTGCACTTCGAAAACTGACACTCCAAATACTGTAGCAGCTGACTTTTAATTTAAGGACACTTACCTGTCCAGGGAGCCCGCAATGTCGGCACCTGAAGCTGTCCCATCCCTCGGCTCTGGGTGCAGGTGCTGACATTCTAACTAAGGGAAACAGGAAGTGAAGCCTCGCGGAGTCACAGCCTGTTTCCTACTGCGCATGCATGAGTCACGCTGCATTTTCCCAATGGTCCCTGCTGTCTTCTGGGACCTGTGTGTCTCCCAGAAGGCAGCAGGGGGTGGGTAGACATTGCGTAGATCACCACAATTGTGCTGTGATCTGTGCCCGGAAGTGGGAGTGAATACCTGATTTTGACAGGTATCCGCTGCCCCCTCCCCCCTGAAAGGTGCCAAATGTGGAACCAGAGGGGGAGAGGAATCCGATCAGCGGAAGTTCCATTTTAGGGTGGAACTCCGCTTTAAAAGCTTTGCCATCAGGGTGCCTGTTTTCTTTCTGTCATATTCATCAATTTATTTGACATATGCTAGCATTAGCTCCTGCTTGGGTCTGATTTCTAAAGCGTCAATAAAAGCAGCATATGTCTCTGGAAGGCTGCAGATGAGCAGGGCAACAGTATGATTATCTTTGATGTCCTCTCCAATGGTATGTAGCTGCTCTATGATTTCTAGCATGGCTTTCACATGGTGGCACATTTGCTGGCCTTCTTCTAGTCTTATCTTACACAACTTTCTTAGCAGAAATAGCTTGCTGTTTAGGCTTGAACGCTCATGCAGTTTTTGTAATGAAGTCCACATACCTTTGGCCATTTTCTCTGTTCTTATGTGGATAAGCTGGTCAACTTCCACTAATATGCTTATAGCTGCTTTTGCCTGTCTGTCTTTCCTGTCCCATTCCTCCATCACTCCGTTTGTGGATCTGTCTGTATTCAGCACTTAATATTTTCCCAACATTATGGTAAATATATAAAACAATAAAGTGCATAAATGTAAACTATATCTCCTCCGTTGCCAGATACAAAGTGCAAAAGAGTTGTATTAGTGATAGTGATACACAGTGTTCATAAAAAGTGTCCGTGCTAAATACAGGAAACGTAAAAGTGCCAGTGCTTTAGGCATTAAATCTTCCTCTTGGGAATACAGTGTCCGCTATTAAACAGAAAACTTGAAGATGTGAACAGAACATCAAGTGTTCATAGCATCATAAGGAATGTGAGCCAGTGATCCACACCAATACTTCGTGATAATCCACCACCAGGTGTACTAAACGCTTACCGGAAAGCGCTAGGACTTGCACATAGATGCACTTAAAAACCAAACACCCAGTCAGCTGTAATTATGGATCCTTGGTGAGTCTTCACCATCACACTCTCCAATATTGGTAAATAGGTTAATGGATAAGATGATAAAAGACCAGGGTACCCCAAATAGCAGGAACTCCAAAGTGGTACATCAAGCCATGAAATATAAAAGAGGAACAAACAGAGCACTCAAGGAGAATCTGAACCAGTTTGAGGATAGAGAAGTTTGAAGATGCTTTTGCTGCCATGCAGTTTTGTACTTTTATGCCCTGGCTGTGACTCTGAACAGCTCACGGGTTGAGCTTTGGGATGTCAGCTCATAAGCATCCCATTCTATGCCTCCACGCATGTGCTGCCCAACAATTACACAAGTGTTATGCGGTTTTACACTATGGAGATTCCTCTTTTATATTTCATGGCTTGATGTACCATCTTTGGAGTTCCTGCTATTTGGGGTACCCTGGTCTTTTATCATCTTATCCATTAACCTATTTACCAATATTGGAGAGCTAAGTGTGATGGTGAAGACTCACCAACGATCCATAATTACAGCTGACTGGGTGTTTGGTTTTTAAGTACATCTATGCGCAAGTCCTAGTGCTTTCCGGTAAGCGTTTAATACACCTGGTGGTGGATTATCACGAAGTGTTGGTGTGGATCACTGGCTCACATTCCTTATGATGCTATGAACACTTGATGTTCTGTTCACATCTTCAAGTTTTCTGTTTAATAACGGACACTGTATTCCCAAGAGGAAGTTTTAATGCCTAAAGCACTGGCACTTTTACGTTTGCTGTATTTAGCACAGACACTTTTTATGAACACTGTGTATCACTATCACTAATACAACTGTTTTGCATTTTGTATCTGGCAACGGAGGAGAGATTGTTTACATTCATGCACTTTATTGTTTTATATATTTACCATAATGTTGGGAAAATATTAATTTCATTTAGCAAGCGCTGCACTCATTTTTAGCATATGTGTATACCATAGGTCAAAGTGGAGTAGCAGCAGCTGCTACGCATATTGCAGTACTGGTAGCGCAGTATTTTATCTTCTTTTTCTGTATTCAGCACTTGACACAAGTCAACCTTGCTGAGAAACATTCCTAGTTTGAACTTCCACAGCTGGTAATTAGTACTGTTCAGCTTTGCTATTGAAAACTTCACATCTGAACCACTTGCCATCTTTGATCAGCTTGTATACAGTACTCACTGACTCACTGTACTTACTGAGTATACTTTGCCTGGGTGCGCTGGGTGCTTGTAGTATCCTCTCCAATGCCTGGGCCCATAACCTGTTAGCTGAGTATTGAAATTATGCGCTGGTAGCTTCTTGTATACAGAAATACGCTTTACTTTCATGGAGGATTGCAGTACATATCTTTACATCATGGACACAGGAACAGGAACTGAATATAAACAAGTTCACTGAACATACATCCTGTGATTATATTACCATAGAATACACGCTATAATACTACAGCGCCACCTGCTTCATAGAAAGGTATAATGCATATATATATAGTTCACAGTATATAAAAGCAACTTGAATGTTGTACTTCCTACAAAAGCAACCTGCCCATACATGGATCAAAATTCAGCTGGTCCCTGATGAGTCTGTTGTAATAACAATTTCATGTCACATTTCTTTCTGAGACAGGGAACTTTAATCCATATTTATGAACTTGATCTGATTAGGTTTGGTCCTTGGTATGTTATTAGGTGCTGTTTACATCAAGATGGAATGAAGAATGGAAGAGGAAACCTCAAGCACATCACAGAGAAATCAACTGGAAGTCCCAAGGTCAACCACCAATGGTGAGTTAACATGTTAAAGGTGGTTGTGGTCATATCAGGGGTCTGCATATATTAGAAAATGGCATAAATGCTCACATAAGCTGTCTATATTTATTGTTTTAAAAGGCAAATACTTCAAAGCCAGGGGTAGATTTCTTGCAAATGGCTCTGTACCACCTGCTACATATATTACAAATAATGTTTCACATCTCACATTTCTCCATGGATAGCAGCAGTGCCACCAATGTAAAGGAAATAACAGCTAGTAAGTCGATAGTTATAGAGGGAAACCTCTTGCACAGTAGCATAAGAAGATGAAAACCACTAACGCTAGGTGACAGCATATTTTGATATCCTAAAGTACATGCATATAAAGTCATGGCCAAAAATATTGGCACCCCTGCATTTCTGTCAGATAATGCACCACTCCTCCCAGAAAATTGTTGCAAATACAAATGTTTAACCACTTCCCGCCCGGTTTATAGCAAAATGATGGCCGGGCGGTGGTTCAGTTATCCTGACCATCTTTCAGGATAACCAGTGTGGCGATCGGTGATGTGGTGTGTCACTTTGACGCACCGCAACTCTGATCGTGGTAAAGAACCTCTGACCAGCTGTGTCCACTGCCAGACGCGAGTAGAGGAGATCCGATCTGCTGCTCTCCTCACGGGGGGGGGGGTCTGCACTAATTGATTATCAGTGCAGCCCCCTGAGGATGTCCACCCAGGACCACCAGGGATGTGCCCACCCAGGACCACCAGGGATGCCGACCAGGATCACTAGGGATCACTAGGGATGCCACCCAGGACCACTCCTGCCTCCTGATCAGTGCTGCCTTACAGTGCCATCTATCAGTGCCACCTATCAGTGCCCATAAGTGCCACCTATCAGTGCCCATCGGTGCCGCCTATCAATGCCCATCAGTGCTGCATATAAGTGCCTTATGATCAGTGCCACCTCATCAGTGCCAATCAGTACTGCCTCATCGGTGCTCATCAGTGCAGCCTCATCAGTGAAGGAGAAAACTTACTTATTTACAAAATTTTGTAACAGAAACAAATAAAAAATTTTTTTCAAAATTTTCTGCCTTTTTTTTTTTATTTGTAGAGCAAAAAATAAAAACCCCAGTGGTGATCAAATACTACCAAAAGAAAGCTCTTTTTGTGGGGAAAAAAATTATAAAAATTGTGTTTGGGTACAGTGTAGCATGACCATGCAATTGTCATTCAAATTGCAACAGTGTTGAAAGCTGAAAATTGGTCTGGGCAGGAAGGGGGCTTAAGTGCCCAGTACTGAAGTGGGTAAGCATTCTCATGTTTATTTATTTATTTATTTTTTTGTATTGGTTTGACACAAAAAGTGGAGAAACAAAAAGCCAAATTGAAGACATTCCATGCAAAACTCCAAAAATGGACTGTAAAAAATTATTGACACCTTCTCAAAATTGTAAGAAATAATAGCGTTCCAAGTTTGTGATGTTCCTGTAATTTGTAATTAAGTTCACCTGTATCAATTAAAAGGTGCTGGCAATATAGAAATCACACCGGCAACCAGTTAAAATGGTGAAAAATGGACTCAACCTTTCTGTTGCGTGTCTCTGTATGCCACACAGAGCATGGAGAAGAGAAAGAGCAGCAAAAAATTGTGTGAGGATTTGAGAACAAAAATTGTAGAAAAGCATGGACAATCTCAAGGTTACAAGTCCATCTCCAGAGATCTTAAAGTAGAACTATGGTCAAAATTAAGAAATCAATATGTTATGCACCTATACAGTCTGTTAAACATGTAACTGATTGTTTTGCAAAAAGCAGTAAGGATGGTGAGATCTCTACCTTGTCCCCTGCTGTAATGTGCACTTCCTTTAGTGAAGTGACAACTTTACTTCCTGGTTTTTGAATTGCCTGTGCTAGACTCATGTTGTCCCCATTTGCGCCTATCTCTCTGCGGAAACGTCTTGACATCACTGGAGGAGGGGCTTTGTATCACATGGGAAGCTGAGGGATTTCATTCTACATAGAATCATGATTAGGCTCCGCCCATGGTCGGCCAGTGAAGCCCCACCCACTCTCACCTATGTCCTGCCTTTGCCCGCCCACTGCTCTAGCTCCTAGCTCCTCCTGTTCTGCCAGATTATAAATTACTAGAGGAGTGCAGACAGAGAGATGCACACATATTAATAGACTGATCTGTGTGCAAAGTAACCTGTACTATCTTGTGGCCTTTTTACATAGCACACACCCAGCTATTGATTGGCAGATGGGTGTGTGTTATATAAAATAGACTGAGCATGATAGAAGTCTGGATGTCTGTGGGATAGAGCAGCTATTTCACTGACAGGAAATTACATCTGACCTCTGCAGAACTCCTTCCATCATCACTACACTAAACAGCTAATGAGAACTGATGGAGGGGATTATAGACCCCAATCACAGCTACATGGTAGGGAAATAATAATTTCAGTTATTATATTTATTACTATTTGTAACTTTCAGGTATTTATATGATGATTTACTAAAATATGTATGTTCCCTTTAGTTGTACTTTAATGTTCCTGTGTCCACTGTGCGCAACATTGTCACGAAGTTTACAGCCCATGGCACTGTAGCTAATCTCCCTGGATGTGAACAAAAGAGAAAAATGTATCAAAGATTGCAGCAAAGGATTGTTTGAATAATGAATAAAGAACCTCAATCAATTTCCAGACAAATTCAAGCTGACCTTCAGGCACAGGGTACAACTGTCTCAGCTTGTACTATACGTCGCCATCTGAATGAAAAGGGGCGCTATGGTAGGAGACCCAGGAGCACCTCCACTGCTGACACAGAAACATAAAAAAGCCAGATTGGTGTTTGCTAAAACTTACCTGAGGAAGCCAATAACTTTTTGGGAGAATGTGCTGTGGACAGACGAAACAAAATTACAGCCTTTTTGGTAAAGCCCATCATTCTACTGTTTTCATAAAAAGAAATGAGGCTTTTAAAGAAAATAATATAGTCCCTACAGTCAAACATGTTGCAGGTTCACTGATGTTTTGTGGTTACTTTTCTACTTCAGGCACTGGATGTCTTGACCGTGTTCATGGCATTATGAAATCTGAAGACTACCAAAGCATTCTGGGGTGCAATGTATGGTCCAGTGTCAGAAAGTTGGGTCTCTGTCAGAGGTCATGGGTCTTACAGCAAGGCAATGACCCAAAGCCCATGTCAAAAAGCACCCAGAAATGGTTTAAAACAAAGCGCTGGAGAATACTGAACTGGCCAACAATTAGTCTAGATCTAAATCTCATAGAGCAGTGGTTCTCAACCTCAGTCCTCAAGCACCCCCAAAGGTTTCCCTTTACTTTGCACAGCTGCTTTAAATCAATATCAATGACATGGTATTGATAAGAGCTATTTTATCTAAGGAAAGTTCCCAAAACATGGCCCATTGGGGGTACTTGAGGACTGAGGTTGAGAACCACTGCCATAGAGCACCTGTGTAGAGATCTCAAAACAGCAGTTGGGAAAAGGAACCCTTCCAATCTGAGACCTGGAGCAGTTGGTGAAAGAAGAGTGGTCCAAAATCCCAATAGAGAGGTGTAAGAAAATCATTGGCTACAGAAAGTGATTGATTTGAGTTATTTTTTCCAAGGGGTGTGCTACCAAATATTACATTGAAGGTGCGAATAATTTTGTCCAGTCCATTTTTGGAGTTTTGCGTAGAATGTGTCAGATTTGGATTTTTGTTTCTCCACTTTTTTGTGTCATACCAATAGAAACAAAAGAAATAAACATGAGAATGCCTAAACATTTGTACTTGCAACAAAATTCTGGGCAAAGTGGTGCATTATCTGACAGAAATGCAGGGGAGCCAATATTTTTGGCCATGACTGTATAGTATAACATATTATGTGAGGCTTCCCATATACATGAGATGAGCAAAGACATACAGGCATGGTTTGATCAAAAAAATACCTTGCTATAAATATTTGAGTCTATAGGTTTATCAGGCCTGTAGATGGGGGCAATGAGTAGACGTGCCTGGAAGTAACTTATCAGGGAGGAACAATAATCATTTGAGAAGAATGTCACCCTAGTGAAGTTATAGAGAGTACACAAAAATATCATACTTGCCAACAGTCACGGATTTCCCGGGACATTCCCAGGATGTAAATCTTTGTCCCAGTCTTACCGATTCCTGGGAATTCTCCAGAGAAATCTGCGATTTCCTGATTCAACGCCGCCACCTCTAGAGGTCTGCGGCCGGCACTGGTTTATTCTGTTTTCATTGCTATTTTACAGAAGTCCAGCTCGTGAGGAAGAACCAAGAGGCAGAGCCCGGGTGGCAATGAAAGCGGCTGCCAATAGAATTTCTATAGGCAGCTGCTTTCATTGCCACCCGGGCTATGCCTCTTGGTTCTTCCCTTTGGCCTCCAGTGCTGGTCTTCTGTAAATGGCGCGAAGGCCAAATAAATCAGGCAGTGGCGTCGCTATTCGGGGGCCGGCCCGCACCCGGGTGAAGAGGGGCAACTGGGGGCATCTGTTGTAAGGAGGGACTCCACTGGGGACATCTGATGTAAGGAGGGACTTCGCTGGGGACATCTGATGTAAGGAGGGACTCCGCTGAGGACATCTGATGTAAGGAGGGACTCCGCTGAGGACAACTAATGTAAGGAGGGACTCCGCTGGGGACACCTGATGTAAGGAGGGACACTGCTGGGGGCACCTGGTGTAAGGAGGGACTCTGCAGGGAATGCCTGATGTAAGGAGGGACTGTGCTGGGGATACCTGATTTAAGGAGGGACTCTGCTGGGGACACCTGATGTAAGGAGGGACTCCGCTGGGGACACCTGATGTAAGGAGGGACTCTGCTGGGGACACCTGATGTAAGGAGGGACTCTGCTGGGACACCTGATGAAAGGAGGGACTCTGCTGGGGACACCTGATGTAAGGAGGGACTCTGCTGGGAATGCCTGGTGTAAGGAGGAGACACCTGATGGCATCTGGTGGCAAGCGACGTGGCAAGTGACACGCTCAGGGCTCCTACTGATTCTGAATTATGGTGAGTGGAACTATTTCATTTTATATTACAATGTAATAATAGAAATAATGCGCTTCAATCATCCTGACACCATAACAACCATGGTGCCATGATTGACGCACTAACACCAGGTGTTTGGAGTATCTTTATCTGCTGATTGTTAAACTTTCTGGAATAAACATATTGCTATTGTGGTGTGGGATCTGGGCCTGCTATCCCTCCATCCCTCTTTCCTTCCTTCCATCTCTCTCCTTCCCTCCCTATTTCTTTCTTTCTTTCTCCCTCCATCCCTCGTTCATCTCAGACTCAAACCACACCCATTTGAGCCACGCCCCCTTTTAAGCCACACCCAATGTTTTGTTTAAACCACGCCCATTTTTTGCTGCTGCTTGCTACGCCTAAAAACAAATGCCTCGTCCCCTAATTATAATTAGGCTCCGCCTACAGACAAAAAAGAGTCCATATAAATTTTTTGACAATGTTGGCAACTATGAAATATGATCACTGTCAATTCACTGATGTTTTATATAATTTGTTTTATTTGTAAAAAATTCTAACTATTCATGCATATAGTAAACACATTTTACATATACAGTATATATATATATATATATATATATATATATATATAAATATACACACAAAATATATATATAAGATATTTTAGTCTGTGTTTTTAAAGGGTTTTCATTTTTCAGATAGTGCTGGCTTCCTTCCTATTTAGCTGTAATTACCTATTTGAATAAGAAGACCTAACCAAGTATAACCATTGTTTCCTAGGGCTCATAGGTATTATCTAGCTGAACATTGGGGCATTACTAGTGATTAGTAAATAAGCATTTGCTTTCAAAAATATAGACATTGCAATCTGTTGTTCCTTAAAGCGTATCTAAAGCTAAAAGCAAAAAAATTACATATTGCAGCTTACCAATCTTAATGCAGCGATGACCTTTTTTTGCTTAATTTTCACTTGGTGACTGAGACAGTCTGAGGTAAGTCTTTTATTTTTCAAGTTGCCCAGTAAAAGTGTCAGTAAGGCCTTGTTTACTCTACACCTGCTTTGCTGTTTGAAGAGCGACCTCATATCACTCTTCAGAGAGCAATAGACAGGTGTTGAGGAGATGTTGTATCACTTGTTTTAACCCCCTAAATACCAGACAACCACGCGCATTGTGGACGGTTGTGGGGCAGCTGCGGCATGGCCCCATTTCCTTCAATAGGTCGTGCTCGGTGGGGGGGTACCACCCACCAAGCATGACAGAAGGTATAATTCCTGCCGTGAAGCAAAGCATTGTGGGTTCGGTATGTGTACACCCCTGGCTGCTGCCTCAGTAGCATAAGGGGGCGCAGTTGAGGGCCAGTAAAAATATGGCCCAACCTTGGGGTTTACTGCCCCCAATCATTGTGCGATGACCCACACTGTGCTGGAAA
Organism: Glandirana rugosa; assembly: GCA_018402905.1. Taxonomy (NCBI): domain Eukaryota; kingdom Metazoa; phylum Chordata; class Amphibia; order Anura; family Ranidae; genus Glandirana; species Glandirana rugosa. The sequence continues at coordinate 684,069 of BLSH010408216.1, forward strand.
GAAGTACTGCACGCTGTACTTTTTTCCCAGCACATACCACTCACACACCACCACAATGCAGTGGTGTGAACTAGGGGCATCGGAGATAAGGAATTTTGCGGTGGCGGTGCAGTAGGACTGTGTTTGAATAGCCTCCCAAAGCAGTCCCACTGCACCTGGTGTGAATAGACCCTGAGGCCCCTTTCACACTGAGAGCTTTTGAAGAGCTTTTTAGGCGCTTTTGAAGAGCTTTCCATTTCCATATCAATGGAGAGGGGCGTTTTTTCACCGCCCTGCCAGCGCACTGCCCCAGTGTGAAAGCATTCATTAATCTTAATGGAAATAGGTTTCAAAAGCTTTTCAGGTGCTTTTTTTAGCGTGAAAGCGACTGAAAAGCACCTCAGTGTGTAAGAGATCTTAAAGAGATATTAAACCCAAAACCAAAAATGTATTATAATGCAGTTTACCCATCATTAGATGTGTTGGTTGCATCTGTTTTCTTTTCTTTGGCCTTTCCAGTAACACACCTCCTGTTTTAGTGAGACACAACTCTGGAGGAATGAGAACAGGAGGCTCAGCAGACAGCAGCATTGTCAGTCTTGGGGGGGGGGGGGAGGGTGTTAAATTAGCAGATTTAGAACCACTAACAAATTAAAGCCAAACTCCAGCTCACACTTTATAATCAGTTACAACAAACAGCTTATTTCCTTTTTGGGATAAAGGTTTTGCAAGAATAATTAAAAGCTGATCATTTCAATCACCCCTGCTAGTGTTAAGTGGTTTGTCTCATCCATTTACATACACTAGATTATCAGAAGTATTGGAACGCCTGCCTTTACACGCACATGAACTTGGCATGAAAATGGCATTCCAGTGCACTGATTCAAATAATTTGGTGGAGGGGGGATTATGATGTGGGGTTGGTTTTTTCAGGGGTTGGGCTTGGCCCATTAGTTCCAGTGAAAGGAACTCTTAAGACTTCTGCATACCAAGGCATTTTGGACAATTTCATGCTTCCAACTTTGTGGGAACAGTTTGGGGATGGCCTCTTCCTGTTCCAACATGACTGCGCACCAGTGCACAAATCAAGGTCCATAAAGACATGGATGAACGAGTTTGGAGTGGAGGAACTTAACTGGCCTGCCCAGAATCCTGACCTCAACTGTGTTCTAACTGTGTGGGGGCTGGGCTGGCAGGGGCATGACAGATCTAGCTGATCCCAATCACAGGGATCAGTAGATCACTGTCATGCCGCCTGTCAGAACGGTTCTTCCTCTGTAGAAGGCGATCACAGCCTTCATGCAGCGTGCGGCAGGCACAAGAGTGCGACGGCAGTGGCACGCTCCCGCTCGCAACTGCGGCTGCGCGAATTACCGTTTATAGTCAACGATCTGTGCAGCGGAGCCACACTGCCGCCGTTAATCTATGTGAGGTGGTCGGCAAGTGGTTAATTGTTTATTTTTTATCAATTAACAAAATGTAAAGTAAATGAACAGAAGAGAAATCCAAATAGAATCAATATTTGGTGTGAGCAGCTTTTGCGTTCAAAACAGCATCAATTCTTCTAGGTATACTTGCACACAGTTTTTAAAGGAACTCGGCAGGCATGTTGTTCCAAACATCTTGGAGAACTAAGAGATCTTCTGTGGATGTAGGCTGCCTCAAATCCTTCTGTCTCTTCATGTAATCCCAGACAGACTCAATGATGTTTAGATTAGGGCTCTGTGGGGGCCAAACCATCACTTACAGGACTTCTTGTTCTTGTTTACGCTGGAGATGACATTGGCTGTATGTTTGGGGTCATTGCACTACTGCAGAATAAATTTGGGGCCATCAGTATGGCATGATGGATAAGTATCTGCCTGTAATTTTCAGCATTGAGGACACCATTGATCCTGACCAAGTCTCCAACTCCATTTGCAGAAATGCAGCCCCAAACTTGCTAATATCTCATTATTGTACCGCTCTCCAGCCCTTCAGTGAACTAACTGCCTCCTGCTACAGCCAAATATTTCAAATTTTGACTCATCAATACAAAGCACCTGTTGCCAGGAGGACAGGTGGTAGGGACTGGCCTGGGACTGTGAGTGCTGTATCTCACCTAACCTGGCTCTATATACCACCTAACCTGGCTCTATATACACCACCTAACCTGGCTCTATATACACCACCTAACCTGGCTCTATATATACCCCTAACCTGGCTCTATATACCACCTAACCTGGCTCTATATACCAACTAACCTAGCTCTATATACAACACCTAACCTGGCTCTATATACACTACCTAACCTGGCTCTATATACCACCTTAACCTGGCTTTATATACACCACCTAACCTGGCTCTATATACACGCCGAACCTGGCTCTATATACCACCCTAACCTGGCTCTATATACACCACCTAACCTGGCTCTATATACACCAAATAACCTGGCTCTATATACCACCTAACTTTGCTCTATATACACCCCAAACCTGGCTCTATATACCACCTAACCTGATTCTATATATCACCTAACCTGGCTCTATATACACCACCTAACATGGCTCTATATACCACCTAACCTGGCTCTATATACACCCGAACCTGGCTCTATATATAACCTTAACCTGGCTTTATATACCACCTAACCTGGCTCTATATATCACCTAACCTGGCTCTATACACCACCCAACATGGCTCTATATATTATCTAACCTGGCTCTATACACCACCTAACCTGGCTCTATATATACCACCTAACCTGGCACTATATACCACCCTAACCTGGCTCTATATACCACCTAACTTGGCTCTATATACCACCTAACCTGGCATTGTATACCGCCTAAGCTGGCTCTATATAGCACCTAACCTGGCTCTATGGGCAGGTACCAAGTCCTGCTGGAAAATTAAATCAGCATCTTCATAAAGCTGGTCAGAACTGTAGAGGGAAGCATGAAGTGCTCTAGAATTTACTGGTAGAGGGATCGGCAAGGTGCCTGCGAGCTGCCCCAGTAGTGCCTGCGGCCGCCGCTGGCTTTTTTTAAACTACTAACATGATTGACTCACTCTCCGGTGCTCTCACCTCCTGTATCCAGCTGGGGTGCGGTGCCACCCTTGTCTCTTACGAGTGATCTCTCTGTTGGAGGGAGGGACTGGGGTAGAGCGAGGGTCGTGGTAGAGCAGGATAGCCAGGAGCAGGGAGCATGGACAGGAGGTAGGGACTGGCCTTGGACTGTGAGTGCTGTATCTCACCTAACCTGGCTCTATATACCACCTAACCTGGCTCTATATACACCACCTAACCTGGCTCTATATACACCCATAACCTGGCTCTATATACAACCTAACCTGGCTCTATATACACCACCTAACCTGGCTCTGTATACACTACCTAACCTGGCTCTATATACCACCCTAACCTGGCTTTATATACACCACCTAACCTGGCTCTATATACACCCCGAACCTGGCTCTATATACAACCCTAACCTGGTTCTATATATCACCTAACCTGGCTCTATATACCCTACCTAACATGGCTCTATATACCACCTAACCTTGCTCTATATACACCTGAACCTGGCTCTATATATAACCCTAACCTGGCTTTATATACCACTTAACCTGGCTCTATATATCACCTAACCTGGCTCTATACACCACCTAACCTGGTTCTATATACACCACCTAACCTGGCTCTATATACACCCCAAACCTAGCTCTATATTCCACCCTAACCTGGCGCTATATACACCACCTAACCTGGCTCTATATACACCCCAAACCTGGCTCTATATACACCACCTAACCTAGCTCTATATACCACCTAACCTGGCTCTTTATACACCCCTAACCTGGTTCTATATACCACCTAACCTGGCTCTATATATCACCCTAACCTGGCTCTATATACCACCTAATCTGGCTCTATATATCACCCTAACCTGGCTCTA
>BLSH010408216.1:694496-738165 GCA_018402905.1 Glandirana rugosa
AACGTCCTGGAAAAGATACTCATTTTGTTATATAAATCTTCAACACTTCTTTTTTTTGGGTATTTTCAGTATAATTTTGTACGTACAAATGTTATATATATCCCCTTTGCTACCCGATGTAAACTTTCTTAGTGTCTAATTTTCACTTACACAACGAGATTCGTTCATTCTCTATCTTTATATAAAAAGGAGGAGGAATACCACGTGAACGTAACGGTAAATAACAATTACCGTGTGGTTTGGCTCTTTCGTTTACGTGTTCTTTACGCTGCTTCACGCCAATTCTTTTTCTCCCTTCGAGTTACGATTTTTTCTATGCACTCGATGAAACGACGTAAACAGCGTGTATCCTGTCTTGTGTAAGAATTAACATTGTCCTATGTGCGACAAATGCAGCAAAGTAGCTCACGTATCTTTTTTAGCATTGAGCTTCCCTCTTTTTCTTAACCGCACTTCGTCGCATTTCTTGTGCATTTGCTTTCTCGGTTTGGTGTGCCATTAACAATAAATGGCAATGCAAGTGCACCATAAGGAGGAGGAAAAATATATTTCTATCTCTTACTTGCTTAGAGCAACACATTCACTTTTAATCTGTGATTCTTTCAAATGTAGCCCATCGTTTCCCCTATATATATTGTAAACATGCATGTTTTAATATGACTTTTATGGGTTTTTTTTCTTCACAACTTCTAAATATATTGTTTTACTCATAGAAAAGGTCCTGCAAACCTTGGTGTAACAAATGGCCAAAAATATGTTATTTCAGATGTTCCCGTTTGCTTTTCCATTACTGTGGATATTTAATCAATGCTTCCATTCGCAGCAATTATTAATGGCTCTTCCACAGGCTAGCACAGAACTGCTCCATAAAAAACTGTTTGCAAGAGTGGAACCGCTGAACTTCTCACAACCTCTTGCTTGCAGAATTGTAGTGTTATTGAGGAGTTATACACGTTGATTACTCAATGGTGCTGGCAGAATATTGCAACATTAAAGGCAAAGCTTAATTCTGGGTCAGCGCAGAGACACACTGTTCTCACCACAGCAGTGACACACAGAGGAGAAAGAAGGAACTGCTACAATCACCGTCCGAATGGAAAAATACTGCTTGGAAATACTACTTTTTTATTAATTTGTTTATCATATATTTATTATGAATATGTTCTTGTTCTTTAGAACAGAATTAGACTCTAACCTACAAATCAAAAATTATACTTTATCTGAATAATATCATAATATATTGTTTGCAGAATCATTTCTAAGCTAGGTGCAGTACAGTTTCAATTTGGACATTCATAGGAATGTATTGGGAGGCACGCGGCACGCCGGCACTCCCCTATGCTCTAGAACAGGGTTTCTCAACCAGGGTTCCATGGAACCCTAGGGTTCTTCCAGAGGTTGCTAGGGGTTCCTTGAGCTGTGGTCAATTTCTACCTCTCAGATAAATTCCCAATGATACCATTGATCTTTTTAGCTATCTGTAAAGGGGTAATTCTTCCCAATGACCACAAGTGTAAGGAGCATTCCCCCCATTGACCATCACACTAATGTATCATGAGTTGTAGATTTTTAATTTTTAGCAGGGGTTCCCAGAGACCGGAGAATTATTTCAAGGGTTCCTTGGCGTTGAAAAGTTTGAGAAAGGCTGCTCTAGAGGTTGACTGTATCTTAGGCATCATCATGTCAAATGCAGGGCTATGGACCTTGTACTGGTCTTGGTGATGTCAGGAACTTAGACTGCTGGATCATGTGGGAGAAGACGCAGCAGGGACTGGACTTGCAGCACAGAGGATCGGGTAAGTAAATATTTTTTCTATGCCCCCTAGACTTGCCAGTTAACCCTTGTAGCCCTATTGCAAAGAGGAATTTTCTAGTTTCCTAGAGTTGTGCTTTAACACTTTCAAACACACTGAGCTGGAATACAAGATACAGATCAAGAATATAAGAATCCCTAATCTGCATACTTGTTTTGGCTCAGTAACAGAAGTACTGAAGTCACTGGATCAGCATTACAGCCGGAGAACTAGTATTTTCAAAAGGAGAGGTCAGCAATAACAGCTTCCATTCTATACAGGTATTTTTTTTCCAATAAACCATTTTAATGAGGTTTTCACAAGAAGTACAATCAACACGTGCCAATTACATTATGCATAAATAGTAGAACATAGGAACTGCAAAAATGGCAAAAGGCTTTGTACATTCTGGGATTACAAGAGTTCACAATTAACAAAGTCAGAGGACTAACGACACTTTTGGTATATCCATCATACAGTGTACACACATATCTGTTTATAGCTTAAGTCTACATTGACTATACAGGTATTTTATGAGCTGCTTAAAGGCCTGAACATGTTAGCCACAAAATACATTGGGGGAAAATGTATCAAAACTAGAGCAGACAGAATTTGGAGCAACTTCAACTTCTGTCTTTCATTTTTAAACATTTTTGACATTAAAGTCTTTTTTTTTTCATAAAACAGATACAAACAATATTACTTACATGTATTACCCTTTTTTCAATAAATTTCCACCTCTGAGTTTACTTTTCAAGTTTTATCTCGACCCCATTGGCACACTCCCCGTTTTATGTCTGTCCACTGTGCCCCAGGACCTGGAGTCTTGTAAGAGCCCCCTGTACATGCACACGCCTACCCCTTACTATATCTCTACATCATAGCTCTCTACTGTCCCTGATTTCGAGGCACTGTCCCTGATTCTGAAAACAAAGTCCCTCTTTCCTCCTCATTTGTCCCTCATTTTGGTCTGATCTATATGGTTGTATATAAAATGCACTATTTATCTTTCAAAAAGTGTTTCCCAGTGCTAAACCTTTCACAGAGTTTCTAAATTGTTGCATTTGTAAATTCCAAAAGCCAATATAAAGGAATAGCAGTGGTAAAAATAAAGCACTGGTGGGTTTTACTAATCTTTTTTGTTGTAATTCTCCTTTAAGGGGGCGTGGCAGGGGGTGTGTCCTATGCCTGCACACTTTTGCTAATAGTTGTCCCTTGTTCACATCTTTTTAGGAGGCATGTCTACATACAGCTTCCGTGAGTGCCGCACACACAAGAAGTGCAAGAGAAAACAACTCCTACTTCTCCACAATGGTGATTTACAGCAGCTTTTGCTGTATGTGTTCCTCTTATGTTCCCCCGTGTATGCGCCGTGACTGCATGTAGAGTTATAGAACAGGGAAGGAGCATACGTATATAGGAGACTCATGGTGGACTGGGACACAGTGTCCAGACATCGAACAGGGAGTGCGTCAGAGCATCTGAGGAATAACTTAAAAATTAAGCACAGAGGAGGATATTTATTGAAAAAAAAGCACTACAAAATTACTTGTATGTACAGTGGAACCTTGGATTACGAGCATAATCCGTTCCAGGAGAATGCTTGTAATCCAAATGACTTGTATATCAAAGCATGTTTCCCCATAGGAAACAATGGAAACTCAGATAATTCATTCCACAGTGACTGCTTGTCTATGCAGTACTGTATGTGACCAGAGGTCTGGGGGCTCTGGTGTATGCAATACCGTAAGTGGCCAGAGGTGTGTGGGCGCTGGTGAGGCTCGGAGACGCTTGGAAACATTCAGAAATGCTCGGGAACTGTTTAAACTTTTGGTATTTCCGAATGCTTTTGAGCGTCTCCAAGCCTCACCAGCGCCCCCGCACCTCTAGTCACATGCGGTTTTGCATGCACAGAGGCTTAATCCTGCTCGTTAAGCAAGACAGCGCACGCAAACCGAGTCAGGATTAAAAAAAAAAACTGCTCGTATTGCTAAACCTAGTTAACCGCGTTACTCGCAATCCAAAGGTACCACTGTAATGTTATTTGTATCTGTTTTAGATTTTTAAAAAATGTAACCTTGGTGTCACTTTAGCTGAACAAGCTGAAGATAAAAACTGATTGGTTACTATTCACAGCTGCTCCAGATTCTGTCTGCTCCAGTTTTGATCAATTCAACTCATTGTTTTTTGTAAAAGTGCTATGAATAACATTCACTATGCACATGCTAAAAAAAAAAAAATGCTATTACTAATAAAGATTTTAGGGTAGCTGATGTTTAAATTAACTGTGCTGTGCAGGTTTTACAGTAGTTATTAGCTAAGTGCCTTTAGTGAAGAACTATGCTAAAATAACACTCTAAAGTGAGGACATTTAAAATAAGTCTCCTATTGGGGAAAAAAAAAAATTTACATGCTCTAATAAAAAATGAAAAAAAAAAATCCATAAAGCAACAAACGTTTGCAAAGAAAGTGACATACCCAGCTATTCAATCGTTTTTTACTATTTCATTAGGACATATCTTTTCTCTCTTGTCTAGTGCTTGACATTCCCTGAAAAATAATTACCTCATTTTTAACATGCAGATAAAAGCATTCTAGAATGTGTCCAGAGTTGCCACTCAGATAGAAGCACAACAAAGACAAGCCCAGATTGGTGTTCCTCTGGAAATGGATGCTCTCCGCTACTTTATTCAGAAGAGGACTGTGAATATGATCTCCTGGATAAGAGTGAGGCCACATCCTATTGTGAGAGATTATCTCATCAGCAAGTAAGAAGTCCAGAACAAACTCTATCTATCTATCTATCTATCTATCTATCCTTATACAGTTGTACTCATAAGTTTACATACCCTGGCAGAATTTATGATTTCTTGGTAATGTTTTAGAGAATATGAATGAGAACACAAAAACATTTCTTTCACTCATGGTTAGTGTTTGGCTGAAGCCATTTATTATCAGTCAACTGTGTTTACTCTTTTTAAATCATAATGACAACAGAAACTACCCAAATGACCCTGATCAAAAGTTTTCATACCCCATTTCTTAATACCGTGTATTGCCCCCTTTAATATCAATGACAGCTTGAAGTCTTTTGTGGTATTTGTGGATGAGGCTCTTTATCTCCTCAGATGGTAAAGCTGTCCATTCCTCTTCCAGTTCCTGGAAATTCTTGGGCTGTATTGCATGAACGGCACGTTTGAGATCTCCCCAGAGTTGTTCAATGATATTGAGGTCAGGAGACTGAGATGGCCACTCCAGAACCTTCACTTTATTCTGCTGTAGCCAATGACAGGTCGACTTGGCCTTGTGTTTTGGATCATTGTCATGTTGGAATGTCCAAGTACGTCCCATGTGCAGCTTCCTGGCTGATGAATGCAAATGTTCCTCCAGTATTTTTGTGATAACATACTGCATTCATCTTGCCCTCAATTTTGACCAAATTTCCTGTGCCTTTGTAGCTCACACATCCCCAAAACATCAGCGATCCACCTCATGTGTTTCACAGGCCTTGTTGACTCGTCTCCAAATGTAGCGTTTATGGCTGTGGCCAAAAAGCTCAATTTTAGTCTCATCACTCCAAATGACTTTGTGCCAGAAGGTTTGAGGCTTGTCTCTGTGCTGTTTGGCGTATAGTAAGCGGGATACTTTGTGGCATTTGCGTAGTAATGGCTTTCTTCTGGCGACTCAACCATGCAGCCCATCTTTGTTCAAGTGCTTCCTTATTGTGCACCTTGAAACAGCCACACCACATATTTTCAGAGAGTCCTGTATTTCACCTGAAGTTATTTGTGGGTTTTTCTTTGCATCCCAAACAATTTCCCTGGCAGTTGTGGCTGAAATTTTAGTTGGTCTACCTAACCGTGGTTTGATTTCAACAAAACCCCTCAATTTTCACTTCTTGATTAGAGATTGAACACTGGTGATTGACATTCTTAATTCCTTGGATATCTTTTTATATCCCTTTCCTGTTTTATACAGTTCAACTACTTTTTCCCGCAGTTCCTTTGACAACTATTTTGCTTTCCCCATGACTCAGAATCCAGAAACGTCAGTGCAGCATTGGATGAAGGTTGCAAGGGTCTGTGAGGGGTCCAGAAACCCGTGGACCTTTTATACACACACACTAATTACAGGTAAACAGATCACAGGTGAGGATGGTTATCTTTAATAGCCTCTTTGTGTCAACTTGTGTGCATGTTATCAGGCCAAAATCACCAGGGTATGTAAACTTTTGATCAAGGTCATTTGAGTAGTTTCTGTTTTCATTATGATTTAAAAAGAGTAAACACAGTTGCTTGATAACAAATGGCTTCAGCCAAACACTAACCATGAGTGAAAGAAATGTTTTTGTGCGATCATTCATATTCTCTGAAAAATGGCCAAGAAATCATAAATTCTGCCAGGGTATGTAAACTTATGGGCACAACTATATGTACACATCAGCTTTCTATCTACCTACAGTATGCACAGTATACTGTAGCTATCTATTGTTTTTCTTTGTAAAGTGCTGTTTTACATACCAAAGGATTTGTATTCCTGTCCATCCAGTTCTGAGATTTACACAGCTTTGACAGGGCAGAAGGCCTGATAATTTTGCTGATGCATTTAACCACTTGCCCATTGGGAACTTAAACCCCCTTACTAACCAGACCAATTTTCAGCTTTCAGTGCTGTCACATTTTGAATGACAATTACTCAGTCGTGCAACACTGTACCCATATGACATTTTTGCCCTTTTTTCACACAAATAAAGCTTTCTTTTGGTGGTATTTAATCACCGCTGGATTATTTTTTGTGCTATAAATGAAAAAAGATCGAAAATTCTGTTTAAAAAAAATGCATTTTTCTTTGTTTCTGTTTTTGCAAAATTTTGCAAATTAGTAATTTTTCTTCATACATTTTGGCCAAAATTTATACTGCTACATATCTTTGGTAAAAATAAGTGTATATATTATATGATCTTTGTGAAAGTTATAGAGTCTACAAGCTATGGTGCCAATCTCTGAAAATTGATCACACCTGATGTACTCTCAATTCTTGAGACACTAACAAGCCAGGAAACTACAAATATCCCACAAATTACCCCTTTTTGGAAAGTAGAAATTCCAAAGTATTTAGTAAGAGGCATGGTGAGTTTTTTGAAGTTGTAATTTTTTCCCACAATTCTTTGCAAATTAAGATTTTTTTTCACAAAATTGTCATATTAACAGTTTATTTCTCACACATACCACAAATTACACCCCAAAACGCATTCTACTCCTCCTCCTGAGTATGACGATACCACATGTATGAGACATTTGCAGAGTGTGGCCTCCTACAGAGGCCCAACACACAGGGAGCACTGTCAGGCGTTCTAGGGACATAAATTGCACACATCATTTCTTGACTACCACTTGCACTTTTGAAGGCCCTGGAGCACCAGGACAATGGAAACGCCCAAAAATTACCCCATTTTGCAAAGCAAACACCCCAAAGTATATTCTATGAGGCATAATGAGTCTTTTGAACATGTCATTTTTTTCCACAAGTTTTTGAAAAATGTGGAAAGAAAATGAAAACGCATTTTATTTTACACAAAGTTGTCCATTTATACAATATTTATAACACATAGCATGTAAATAGCAAAAATTACACACCATAATATATACTGCTTCTTCTGAGTATGGCGATACCAGATGTGTGAGACTTCTCCACAGCCTGACCACATATAGAGGCCCAACATCCAGGGAGCACCATCAGGTGTACTAGGGGCATAAGATTTCAAATATAATTTGACTACCTATTACACTATTGTGAGGCACTGTAGTGGCACTGATGGGCACTGTAGTGACATGGATGTGGCACGAATGAGGACTGATATGGCATGGATGAGCATGAATGAGGCATAAATAAGACATGAATGGGGATGAATGGATGAACCATGGATGGGGATGGCTGAGCCATGAATGTGGATGCATGAGCCGTGGATGGGGATGAATGAGCATGGATGGGGAGGGCTGAGTATGGATGGGGATGGCTTTGTATGGATGGGGATAGCTGAGTATGGATGGGGATGGCTGAGCATGGATGGGGATTGCTGAGCATGGATGAGCCGTGGATGGGGATGGATGAGCCATGGATGGGGTTGGCTGAGCATGGATGGGGATGGCTGAGCATGTATGGGGATGGCTGAGTATGGATGAGATGGCTGAGTATGGATGGGGATGGCTGAGTATGGATGGGGGTGGCTGAGTATGGATGAGATGGCTGAGCATGGATGGGGATGGCTGAGCATGGATGGGGATGGCTGAGCATGGATGGGGATGGCTGAGTATGGTTGGGGATGAGGCAGGAATGGGCACAGATCAGCACTGTGGGCACTACAGATCCAGCCCACATCGCTGCTGCACCCGATCCCTCCCCTCTCCTCTCACACTGTACTGGTCAGTACGGAGAGAGGAAGAGCTACGCCAGGCATGCGCCGGCTTGTTTACAACTGATCGTCATTTGACTTCTATTAGTCTTCTATTGTCCAATTTTGGTCAGCCTGTGCGAATTGCAGCCTCAGTTTCCTGTTCTTAGCTGACAGGAGTTGCACCCAGTATGGTCTTCTGCTGCTGTAGCCCATCTGTTTCAAGGTTTGATGTGTTGTTCAGAGATGGTATTCTGCATACCTTGTTGTAACGAGTGGTTGTATGAGTAACTGTAGCCTTTCTATCATCTCAAACCCATCTGCCCATTCTCCTCTGACCTCTGACATCAGCTAGGCATTTTCCTCCACACAACTGCCGAGATGGTTGTGTGTGAAAATCCCAGTACATCAGAAGTTTTTGAAATTCTCAAACCAGCCCATCTGCCACCAACAACCATACCAGTTTCAAAGTCACTTAAATCCCCTTTCTTCCCCATTCTGATGCTCAGTTTGAACTTCAGCAAGTCATCGTCACCACGTCTAGATGCCTAAATGCATTGGGTTGCTGTCATGTGATTGGCTGATTAGAAGTTTGTGTTACCAAGCAATTGAACAGTTGTACCTCATAAAGTGACCAGTGAGTGTACAGTCTATCATTAATGTGACACTAAACTCTGGTTTAAAAACATTGTATTCAAGTATGTATTCTTAACTTTAAAAAGTTCCTTCTATTGCTCTTAGTCTCTTCCAAATCTCCAAATTATTTTTTGTTGCTGCTGTGATTCGACTTCCTGTTAGAGGGTGGCCATGTTAGTTCTCCATGGTAGCACTATACGGTAGGTAGAAAAAAGAAACATTGTAGGAAACACCTTCACATAAATAGATTACATGGTCATACAGTAGTGGATGTGTATGGATGATTTTGGGAATAAGGATATTGATTACTGTCACTTAAAAAAAAATATTTGCTGAAGCTATTAAAAGTTTACAGTTTTCTCTTAGTGCCCCTGCAAAGTCCCTTAATACCCTTTGGGCATGTCAGTGAAGTCCACTTACTGCAGCTACCTGTGGTTGGTTGGCAATGATGCTGCACTGCTCCTGAATTCAGAACAGTATTGTCACTTTTGTGTGGGCTGTGTCTGCATGTACTACAGTGGGATGAACAATAGAAGAAGTGGCTACTAGAGTTGAGCGAACCCGAACTGTAAAGTTTGGGTCCGTACCGAACTTTGGGTTGTCCGTGACCCGGACCCGAACCCGGACATTTGAAAAAAGTTTGGGTTCGGGTTCTGGGTTCGGGTATTTGATCACGCATTTTGAACAGCTGAAGGGCAGCCAATCAACAAGCGTTTCACTGGTTTGCCTTTAGAAGCCATCACAGCCATGCCTTCTAATGGCATTGCTGTGATTGGCCAGTGCATCATGTGACCCAGCCTCTTTATAAGCTGGAGTCACTAAGTGCTGCATGTCACATGCTCTCTGGGTAGTGTAGGGAGAGGATGCTGCCAGCCCTGTGAGGGACAGATTGCAGATATAATAACATCTCATCCTGCATTACAGTACGATCTGACTGGACTAGGTAGAGTCTACTGCTTAGAAGGACAGATTATTGTTCTAAAATAATCTTCTAGTTCTATAGGGAGAGGTTCCTGCTGTTGCTTTAAGGGACAGATTATTGTTCTAAAATCATCTCCTACTCCTATAGGGTCAAGTTCCTGCTGTTGCTGTAAGGGACAGATTATTGTTCTAAAATCATCGCCTACTCCTATAGGGTCAGGTTCCTGCTGTTGCTGTAAGGGACAGATTATTGTTCTAAAATCATCTCCTACTCCTATAGGGTCAGGTTCCTGCTGTTGCTGTAAGGGACAGAATATTGTTCTAAAATCATTGCCTACTCCTATAGGGTCAGGTTCCTGCTGTTGCTGTAAGGGATAGATTATTGTTCTAAAATCATCGCCTACTCCTATAGGGTCAGGTTCCTGCTGTTGCTGTAAGGGACAGATTATTGTTCTTAAATCATTTTACTTCCTTTTGCAGGCCTCTAGCACTTTCCAGGACTTTTTTACAGTAATTTTTGTGCCGAAAAGTTCGGGGTCCCCATTGACTTCAATGGGGTTCGGAGTAAAGTTCGGGTCAAGTTCGGTGACGAACCCGGACTTTTTCCCGAAGTTCGGCCGAACCCACCGTACCTGAACATCCAGGTGTTCGCTCAACTCTAGTGGCTACCATCATTGCCACTACTGAGTCACAAGCCTGTCACTTGTCAATGAGCACCTAACTCAGCTTACTGCTTTGTGGATTGACAGCACTACGGCCGTGGACAGAAGTTTTGAGAATGATACAAATATTCATTTTCACAAAGTCTGCTGCTTCTGTGTTTTTAGATCTTTTTGCCAGATGTTACTCTGGTATACTGAAGTATAATTACAAACATTTCATGTGTCAAAGGCTTTTATTGACAATTACATTAAGTTTATGTAAAGTTAATATTTGCAGTGTTGAGCCTTCTTTTTGAAGACCTCTGCAATTGGCCCTGGCATGCTGTCAATCAACATCTGGGCTGCATCCTGACTGATGGCAGTCCATTCTTGCATAATCAATGCTTGGAGTTTGTCAGAATTTGTGAGGTTTTTTTTTTTTGTTCACCCACCTCTTGAGAATTAATGACAAATTCTCAATGGGATTAAGGTCTGATGAGTTTCCTGGCCATGGACCCAAAATGTTTAAGTTTTGTTCCCCAAGCCACTTAGTTATCACTTTTGCCATATAGCAAGGTGCTCCATCGTGTTGGAAAAGGCATTGTTCGTCACCAAGCTGTTCTTGGATGGTTGGGAGAAGTTGCTCTTGGAGGATGTTTGTGTACCATTCTTTATTCATTGCTGTGTTCTTAGGCAAAATTGTGAGTGAGCCCACTCCCTTGGCTGAGAAGCAACCCCACACATGAATGGTCTTAGGATGCTTTACTGTTGGCATGACACAGAACTGATGGTAGTGCTCACCTTTTCTTCTCCATACAAAGTTTTTTCCAGATGCCCCAAACAATCGAAAAGGGGATTCATCAGAGAAAATGACTTTACCCCAGTCCTCAGCAGTCCAATCCCTGTACCTTTCGCAGAACATCAGTCTGTCCTTGATGTTTTTCCTTCTTGAGACCAGGCCATCCTGCAGAAGTCTTCACCTCACTGTGCGTGCAGATGGACTCACACCTGCGTGCTGTCATTCCCGAGCAAGCTCTGCACTGGTGGTGCCTCGATCCTGAAGCTGAATCAGCTGTAGGAGACGGTCCTGGCATTTGGTAGACTTTATTGGGTGCCCTAAAGTCTTCTTCACAAATGCAGAATCATTTTTTTTTATGGGATTAAGTTCATTTTCATGGCAAAGAGGGACTTTGCAATTAATTGCAGTTCATCTGATTACTCTTCATAACATTCTGGAGTATATGCAAATTGCCATCATAAAAACTGAGGCAGTAGACTGTGAAAATTAACATTTGTGTCATTCTCAAAACTTTTGGCCACGGCTGTACATCTGTTGCTGAAACCCTTCTACTGTGAGTTGCAGTGTCTGGGGAAGGAGGGTGGGGGAGCATATAAGGCACAAATGAGAGAGAATTTGGCTCAGTAAGGGAAGGTAAAAGAAGAAATCCGGTATATACACCCAGGGCTGCTCTCATGTGAGGGAAGGCCAAAACCGCACCTGTAGACAAGAAACAAAAAGGAGGCACCGCTAAGTGTAAACCGTAAGAAAGTTTTATTAAAAAGACATCAGCCAATTGGCTACTCACATGACTTCAAAAGGGTATGGAACCAGGAGAATGCTCAACCGGTGAAGAGTATGGCATCAGTTCCCCGAGACCTAGTAAGCAGCTAGTCATCCCTGCGGATGGGATCGTCAGTGGGGTCATCCGTTCAAGGAACTGTCTGTTCGTGGAGTCGTTCGTCGATGGTAGGAACGATCGTCTCCGTGCCGGCAGCCGGGGGATTCCAGAACGAGGCTTGGCTGCACTGGTCGCAGCGGGGTGATGTCATCAATCCGCGACGCGTTTCAGAGCGTACAGACCGCGGAGTGAAGGCAGTCGCGCTCTTTCATCAGGCTAACTAAGATGGTGTGCCGCCATCTATTTGTAGTCCCTGGGAGTCAATAGTGGTGTCTAACTGGATCCTATTAGACACCACTATTGACTCCCAGGGACTACAAATAGATGGTGGCACACCATCTTAGTTAGCCTGATGAAAGAGCACGACTGCCTTCACACCGCGGTCTGTACGCTCTGAAACGCGTCACGGATTGATGACATCACCCCGCTGCGACCAGTGCAGCCAAGCCTCGTTCATCCCCCGGCTGCCGGCACAGAGTTGATCGTTCCTACCATCCACGAACGACTCCACGAAAGGATGGTTCCACGAACGGATGGCCCCACTGACGATCCCATCCGCACGGATGGTTTACTAGGTCTCGGGGAACTGATGCCGTAGTCTTCACCGGTTGAGCATTCTCCTGGTTCCATGTGCCATACCCTTTTGAAGTCATGTGAGTAGCCAATTGGCTGATGTCTTTTTAATAAAAATTTCTTACGGTTTACACTTACCTCCTTTTTGTTTCTACAATGGCAAAGTGACCACCGTCAGGTGACGGCGTTGGTCCGGAAGTGGTTAAAGAAGTGCAGTGCTATATAGTAAAAAATGGTCTGGCCATGAAGGGGGTAAAACCTCCTAGCAGTCAAATGATTAAGGGAAACCCTTGGGGTCGCCAGGTCATCAGAAATAGTGACCCTATTGGAAGATTTACCCTCTATTACTGTACTGGGGACAACCCAAAATTTGGGATTTTCTTTTAATTTAATTTTCAATGATAATGGTAAATAGGACAAATGGAGAGATTGAATCTTGTTAATGGGGGTCCAACTAAAGGCTTCTGCATTACAGTCTAAAGTCCTAAATCCAGTTACTATATGTTGCACACACCTAATAAGGTAAACAAAACCGTATTTTTTATCCACATTATTGGACTATTATGTACTTTGTTGTGGACTTTGATGGTTAACAATAGGGATGGGGACTCTATGCACCTGTTGATGCGCCTGATACTTGTTGTTTTTGTACTTTGCCATTGTATACCGTTGTTATGGTAGCAGATAGCTACCATAACCCCAGTATCTTTTTTTTCAGCCGGCGATTCTGCACAAGATAAAAGTGGTCTCAACGTCGGATTCGCCGCAAGATCACTTTTATCAGCAGCGGGAGAGGTGCCCCCCACCAGTTTCTGGTCATCTCCGCCGCTTACCGGACTGCCGGCGGAGATGATCGGTTCCTCTCCCCCCAGTGTCCGTGAGCCGAGTGAGCAGCTGAAGCTGTTCACTCGGCTCCATAACATGGCAGCGCTGAAGCGACATCACAAGTCACTTCCGCCCAATGCTCTTAAAGGGCCCTTTTTTTTTTGCACTGTCATTTTATTCAAATTAGTATTATTATTTTTTTTGCATTTTACTGTAAATATGAGATTTGAGGTCTTTTTGACCCCAGATCTCATATTTAACCACTTCAGCCCCGGAAGGATTTCCAGCTTCAGGACCGGAGCCCTTTTTGCGATTCGGCGCTGCGTCGCTTTAACTGAAAATTGCGCGGTCGTGCGACGTTGTACCCAAACGAAATTTGCGTCCTTTTTTTCCCACAAACAGAGCTTTCTTTTGGTGGTATTTGATCATCGCTGCGTCATTTCTGATCGCCGCTATAAACAAAAGAAGAGCGACAATTTTGCAAAAAAAAAAAACACATTTCTTACTTTTTGCTAAAATACAAATCAAAAAAAAAATATAAAAAAACATTTTTTTTCACCGTTTTTGGCCGATTAATATTCTTCCTCATATTTGCGATAAAAAAAATTGCAATCGGCGTTTATTGATTGGTTTGCGCAAAAGTGGCCGCGTTTACGGATGATGAGAATTCATTTTTGGGTTTTTATTTATTTATTTATTTTTTTACTAGTAATGGTGGCGATCTGCGATTTTTAGCGGTACTGCGATATTTCAGCGGACATGTCGGAACATTTTGACACTTTTTTGGGACCATTGGCATTTATACAGCGATCAGTGCTATAAAAATGCACTGATTACTGTGTAAATGCCATTGGCAGTGAAGGGGTTAACCTGCAGGGGCGCTCTATGGGTTAGCTATGTTCCCTGGGCGTGTTCTAACTGTGGGGGGACTGCCCTAGCTGGGGAAGGGAAGTGGTCACAGCCTCCATATACAGGAAGGCTGTGATCACAGCCCTTCCCCCTTCACAGAACGGAGGTCCGTGTTTACACACACGGACCTCCGTTCTTTCACTCCGGGGGGCCATCGCGGGTAGCCGGCAGCAATCGAAGCCGCCGCACCCGCTCCCTAGCCCTCCCCGAACACAGTGAGCGCGCGGGCGCGCCTCCGGCGGCGTGCGCGCTCTCACAGTGCGCGTTATTGCAGCCACCGTCATATGACGGCGATTTGCGATAACGAATCACCTTGTCGCCGTCAACCTGGTTGGCGGTCGGCAAGTGGTTAAGAGGTCCTGGCATGCTTTTTTCTATTACAAGGAGTGTTTACATTTCTTGTAATAGGAATAAAAGTGATCACATTTTTATTTTTTTAAAATATAGAACAGTGTAAAAATAAAAAGTAAAAAGTAAAATAAATAATTAAAAAAAAAACAAAAAAAACTTTAAAGCGCCCTGTCCCCGTGAGCTTGCGTGCAGAAGTGAACGTATACGTAAGTCCCGCCCACATATGAAAACGGTGTGCAAACCACACATGTGAGGTATCACTACGATCGTTAGAGCGAGAGCAATAATTTTAGCACTAGACCTCCTCTGTAACTCAAAACTGCTAACCTGTAGAATTTTTTAAACGTCGCCAATGGAGATTTGTAAGTTGCAAAGTTTGTCGCCATTCCGCGAGCGGACGCAATTTTGAAGCATGACATGTTGGGTATCATTTTACTCGGCGTAACATTATCTTTCACAGTCTGGAAAAAATTGACCTAACTTTACTGTTGTCTTATTTTTAAACTCAAAAAACTGATTTTTTTCAAAAAATATTGCGCTTGTAAGACCGCTGCGCAAATACGTGACATAAATTTTTGCAACGACCATCATTTTATTCTCTAGGGTGTTAGAAAAAAAATATATAATGTTTGGGGGTTCTAAGTAATTTTATAACAAAAACAAAATGGTTTTAACTTGTAAACACCGAACTCCAAAAATAGGCTCGGTCTTAAAGTGGCTAACTAGCAGTTGCTCGGTCATACAACACTCTACTCAAATTAAATTTATATCATGTTTTTCACACAATTAGAGCTTTATTTTGGTGGTATTTGATCACCACTGAGTTTTTTTATTTTTCATTATATAAACAAAAAAATTACCAAAAATTTTGAAAAAAAAAACCCAAAAAAACAATATTTCTCCTATCGTTCACTGACAGACGCAGCTCATCATGACGTGTGGGGTTTATGCTTGTCCCACTAGGAGTTAACTAGGCAGGGAAAAGAAACAGCTGGCCCCTCCCATGGGGGCCGTCCTCTCTTCCTACATAAACCCCCTCATAGCATAGCTCTTCAGTTCTTATGCCTAGTTTGCAAGGAGTTGACCTGGCTTCCCTTAAGGGGAATTTGTGGTCCTGTTTGTGACCATTTTTTATTTTAAGTTTTCTTTTATTTGACTTCTATCAAGACATTGATCTGCTATCAAGAAGCCGGTCGGGGCATAGAGGGTCCTTGAGCCCTGTACTTTCCCCGACTTGGCCAACCGATGCGAGCCAGTATGGGGACCCGCCGCATCGTGCCCGTTCTATGCGGGCGGCCTGGGGTGACCCCCCTTTGCGCCCAGCCCCGGATGCGATTCGGCAAGGGCGATTTTCTGGCCTGCAGCATACCGCCCAAGAGGGGGTGGAAGGTCTGCGACTGGGTGGCTACCCACGGCGCTCGTCGGAGTGGTGAGTGAGAGTTCCTGCCTTTCCCCCCTTTTTAGGGGCGAAAAGGGGGACCTACGGCCGCACAAAAAAAAATAAAAAAAATTTTCTTGCTGGGTAGCCGCTGGTGGGACGCGTGGAGCTCCCGTTCACCCCCGCACCCCCCCTTCCCCCCTTGCACCGCACCGATCGTCTAGGCCATTCGTTTCATTTTTCACCGCCATGTGGCGATCGGCCGCCATTTTGCGGCGGACCGCCACCATTTTGCCGTAGCTGCGGACATTTTGGGCCTATGGGGCTTTCCCTCTAGCGCTCAGAGCGGCCGTTTGTGGTACTGCACGTTCCCTGAAGGTGTCTTTTGGCCTCTAGTGTTTTGACTGCATACCTCTATAATACACGTGTCTGCAGCGTTTTTTCCTTCTCTGTGGAATGGTGATCTGGCGGCGCAGCTCTTCTGACGATACCTCCAGAAGTTACAGGCAGCGGAACAGCAAGTATAGCTGTGCTCCCGGTGGGTGCTGGTGGCGGTGGGTGCAGTCCTCCTGGTTTTCCTGGTGCACTGTGGGCAGTGGTGTGCGGCATTGTGGGGGTGCCTTATTCTCCTTAGTCCCCTGTGTGTCACTAAGAGTGTTTTTCTGGGAAGACGATGGCAGATTACACTGCTGACCCTGCTGAGGAGGCATCAGCGGTGGCGCAATCTGCGCAAGGGGCTTTTTTGGACCAGCTGCGGGCGGTCTTTAGCGAATTTCTCCCCCGGACGGAGGTCGCCCAACAGGCCCCCAAGAAGCATCCCCCTCCTCCTCTTTATTCATCAGGGGAGGATTCTGAGCCGGAAGTGGCCTCAGGGGTCTCAGAGACCCCAGTGGACCTATCCGATGGGGAACTGGGTCCATCGGACTGCGAAGGGGATCAGGAGCGCATGAGAAAGCGTTGGTTGCTACCATTATCGCTGGCATTCGCACTAAGCTGCAACTGGGTCAGGATGGTGAATAGCAGTCTGCTGCGTATGTGTGGGTCCTCTAGGCCCCCTAGGGCCCCCAAGGCTTATCCCTACAATGACTTTTTTGATCATTTTCTTTATCGTGAATGGCAGCGTCCACAGCACTCTTCTTCACTGTCAAAAGGGTTCACTGCTCGCTATCCCTTTGAGGAAAGCTTTTTGAAAAAATGGGAATCGCCTGTGGTGGACCCACCGATAGCACGCCTTAGTAAGGCGATGACCATCCCTCTGGAAGGGACTCCTTCTTTTAAGGATCCTGCTGATAGAAAAACAGAGGCGCTTTTAAAGTCGCTGTTCCTGGTGGCAGGTTCCGCTGTGCGACCGGCCTTGGCGTCTGCCATGGCGGCGCAACATCTTTCCGAGTGTATGGAAGGGCTCCTGAAGGACCTGGAAGGCGGTCGCCTGATGGATGCGCCGCAGAAGGCTGAGTTTTTGCTCCAAGGTTTAAAGCTGCGGTTTATGATGCGGCCGTTGATTTACTGCCAATGTTATCCAGAATAACGATATTTGCCGTCATACTCAGACGGATACTTTGGTTGCTTTCTTGGTCCGGTGATCACGCTTCCAAAAAAGGTCTTGCTGACCTCCCTTTTCAGGGTGGACGTCTATTTGGTAAAGGGACCCGCTCCGGTAAGGTCGCTGCAGGGGCCGGAAGACGGCAGTGGCAGCGCAAAACCGAAAAGGCGGAGGACAAGTCCTCCTCAGCCTGATGGGTTGCCCCCACCCGGGTTTCGGGTGGGGGGACATCTTCTGGGGTTCACAAGCCGGTGGCTGGTTCACATTTCCGACTGCTGGGTCCGGGAAGTGGTGTCCACCGGGTACAGGATAGAGTTCGACACTCTACCCCCAGACAGGTTCTTCCCATCAAATTTAGGGCTCCCCCAGGAACACCGGGTGGCCCTTTTTGGGGCTGTACAAGCACTATCAGACCAGGATGTGATCGTGCCATTGCCCCAAGTAGAGAGGTTTCGAGGGTTCTACTCAAATTTTTTAGTGGTTCCCAAAAAAGGGGGGGGTTCGGCCCGTACTGGACCTGAAGGCCCTGAACCGGTATGTCAGGGTGCGGAAGTTCCGGATGGAATCTATCCGCTCGGTCGTGGCCGCCCTTCATCAGGTGGAATTTCTTGCGTCCCTGGACATCAGGGATGCGTACCTCCATGTTCCCATTCATCCATGACATCAGAGGTTCCTGCGCTTTGCGGTGGGAGACCTCCATTTTCAATTTGTGGCACTCCCCTTCGGCCTGGCCTTGGCACCTCGAGTTTTCACAAAACTGCTAGCACCGGTGTTGGCGTTGCTGCGACAGAGAGGCATTGCGCTAGTAGCCTACCTAGACGACCTGCTCCTGTGAGCGGAGTCCGCCTCGGCTCTGGAGGAGAATGTGGGAATCACAATGACCTCACTGCAGGACTTCGGCTGGTTACTGAACCTGCAGAAGTCGTCGATCTCTCCATCCCATTGCCTGGAGTATCTGGGTCTAATTCTGGACACAGAGCAGGCGAAGGTATTCCTCCCTCCGGCCAAGTTGCTGTCTCTGCAGTCGGCAGTGCGCACCCTCTTGTCGCACCGTCAGTCTTCATTACGGTTCTGTATGCGGGTGCTGGGGCTCATGGTCTCGTCGTTCGAGGCGATACCATTTGCCCAGAGTCACACTCGTCTCCTTCAGCGAGCAATTCTGGCTCGGTGGGACAGGTCCCCTCGGTCATTGGACCTTCTGATCAGTCTGAGCTTCCAGACCAGGGCGTCTCTGACCTGTTGACTTCGTGACTCGGCCCTGATTCAGGGGAAGTCATTCCTGCCCCTCCAGTGGGTGATCATCACCACGGATGCCAGTCTTTCGGGCTGGGGAGGGATCCTGGGGCTGCTGTCTGCCCAGGGCCGTTGGTCGGCACAGGAAGCTCGCCTCCCCATCAACGTTCTGGAGCTGAGAGCAATCAGATTGTGCCTTTCTCACTGGACAGTGAGATTGCAGGGTCATCCGGTTCAAATTCAATCGGACAATGCCACAGCAGCGGCGTATGTGAACCATCAGGGTGGCACAAAGAGTCCAGCAGCTGCGGCGGAGGCAGCTCTGATACTACGTTGGGCGGAACTTCACGTTCCGGCGATCTCAGCCATTTACATTCCAGGTGTGGAGAACTGGCAGGCAGACTATCTCAGTCGCCAGACGCTGGACCAGGGAGAGTGGTCTCTCCACCCGGAGATGTTCAATCAACTTTGCCGCAGATGGGGGATGCCGGACGTGGATCTCATGGCGTCTTGGTTCAATCAAAAGGTGGAGACCTTTGTGTCCAGAATGAAGGATCCGTTGGCAGTGGCCACGGACGCTCTGGTGGCCCCCTGGGGCCGCTTTCGTCTTCTGTACGCTTTCCCTCCGATAAGACTGCTTCCACGATTGATACACAGGATAGTGGCGGAGCGGATACCAATAATCCTGGTGGCTCCAGATTGGCCTCGGCGCACTTGGTACGCCGACGTGGTGCGAATGGTGGCAGATGCCCCTTGGCGGCTCGCGCTGCGAGACAATCTTCTGTCTCAGGGACCCATCTTGCACCCTGCTTTACCCTCGCTGGCTTTGACGGCTTGGCTATTGAGTCCCAGGTGCTGAGAGACAGGGGAGTCACTGACTATGTGATCCCTACTTTGTTAAAAGCTCGCAAGTGTACTTCTCGCAAGATTTATCACCGCACCTGGAAGGCTTATATTGCTTGGTGCGAGGCGGAGGGCCATAACCCTCGCTCTTATGTCGTGTCCAGGGTCCTGACTTTTTTACAACAGGGCCTGAACAAAAAACTGGCTTTGAGTACTCTCAAGGGCCAGATATCGGCTCTGGCTATTCTCTTTCAGAGACCTTTAGCTTCGCACTCGTTGATTTGTACCTTTGTACAAGGTGTGCGACACGTGGCGCCTCGGGTAAAAGTTCAGATGGCTCCGTGGGATCTGAATTTGGTGCTTTCTGTTCTTATGAGAATATCAGGGAGATTTCCTTACAACTGCTGTCGCAGAAGGTGGCCTTTTTAATTGCCATCACTTCTGCCAGACGTGTGTCTGAATTAGCAGCACTATCGTGCAAGTCTCCCTACTTAGTCATGCATAAGGATAAGGCGGTCTTGCGACCCTCTCCTTCCTTCCTTCCTTCCGAAGGTGGTTTCTTCCTTTCACATTAATGAAGATATTGTTCTTCCTTCATTGTGCCCTCGTCCATCGCACCCAAAGGAGTTTGAATTGCATGCTTTGGACGTAGTGAGGGCCTTACGAGTGTACTTAGCTGCTACAGCTTCTTTTCGACAAGCTGATGCTTTGTTTGTGTTGCCAGAAGGCCCGCGCAAAGGGTTGGCGGCCTCGTCGGCTACGATTTCTCGTTGGATCAGACAGACTGTGGCCCATTCGTATTCTGTTCGGGGCAAGGTTCCCCCTTCTCCGGTCACGGCTCATTCTACCTGGGCTGTTAGCACTTCCTGGGCTTTCAGGCACCAGGCCTCGGTGTCACAGGTGTGCAAGGCGGCCACTTGGGCCTCGGTTCACACTTTCACTAAGTTTTATAAAGTTGATGTGTTTGTATCTTCGGATGCTGCTTTTGGCCGCAAAGTTTTGCAGGCGGCAGTGTAGGTGCGTCTGGCGCCTTCTTAGAGGTTCAGTTGGGTACTGTTGTTAGCGTTTACCCACCCCTCTTTTGACACAGCTTTGGGACGTCCCCACACGTCATGATGAGCTGCGTCTGTCAGTGAACGATAGGAGAAAAAGGGATTTTATTAAAACTTACCGTAAAATCCTTTTCTCCGAGTTCACTGACAGACGCAGCACCCACCCCTCTGTGCTCTGTTCTTGTACGGCTTGTGTACGAACTGAAGAGCTATGCTATGAGGGGGTTTATGTAGGAAGAGAGGACGGCCCCCATGGGAGGGGCCAGCTGTTTCTTTTCCCTGCCTAGTTAACTCCTAGTGGGACAAGCATAAACCCCACACGTCATGATGAGCTGCGTCTGTCAGTGAACTCGGAGAAAAGGATTTTATGGTAAGTTTTAATAAAATCCCTTTTTTCTACTCTGTTATAGAACATATCCAATAATATCAAATGTTTTCATAAATTTAGGCCAACATGTATTCTGCTACATGTGTTTGGTACAAAAAATCCTAATAAGTGTTTATTAACCCCTTCCCGCCGGTAGGACGTCCATGGACGTCCTAGACTTTGAGGGGGGGATATCTGAATGGTGCCAGCAGCTAGAGGCACCATTCAGATATCATTTTTTTCAGCTGGCGATTCTGCACACCACAAGAACGATCATAGCGGCAGTTCAGCCGCTTGATCGTTCTTGTAGGCAGCGGGAGGGGACTCCCCCCCCCTCCCGCCGCCATTCGGTGCTTCTCCCGTGCCGCCCGTACGATCGGCGGCAGGGAGAAGAGATCCGTCGCCGCTGGAGTGTCGTCAGAGAGATGACTGATGACCATCTGGTCACCAGTCATCTCTATGACCCTCAGAGGACAGGGCGCGATGTTATGACGTCACGCCCGGCCCGGCTTTAGTAAACAAAGCCGTGATCACGGCTGGAAAGGCTGGGATCGGAATTTTTTTTTCTGATCTCAGTCTTTCCAGCCTGCAGGAGAGATGTGAGGTCATATTGACCCCACATCTCTCCATAAAGAGTACCTGTCACGCACCATTCCTATTACAAGGGATGTTTACATTCCTTGTAATAGGAATAAAAGTGATCAAAAAAAAAAAAAATTAAAGACACAGTGTAAAAATAAAAAAATAAAAGTAAAATGAATAATAATAACAAAAAAAAAATTAAAGTCCCCTCGTCCCCGCGAGCTCGCACGCAGAAGCGAACGCATACGTAAGCCCCGCCCACATATGTAACCGGTGTTCAAACCACACATGTGAGGTATCGCCGCGTACATTAGAGCGAGAGCAATAATCCTAGCACTAGACCTCCTCTGTAACTCTAAACATGTAACCTGTAAAAAATTTTAAAGCGTCGCCTATGTAACTCTAAACATGTAACCTGTAAAAAATTTTAAAGCGTCGCCTATGGAGATTTTTAAGTACCAAAGTTTGGCGCAATTCCACGAGTGTTCGCAATGTTAAAGCATGACATGTTGGGTATCAATTTACTCGGCGTAACATCCTCTTTTACAACATACAAAAAAATCGGGCTAACTTTACTGTTTTGTATTTTTTTAATTCACTAAACTGTTTCTTTTCCAAAAAAAACGCGTTTGAAAAATTCCTGCACAAATATCGTGTGATATAAAAAGTTGCAATAATTGCCATTTTATTCCCTAGAGTACCTGCTAAAAAAACATATATAATGTTTGGGGGTTCTGAGTATTTTTCTAGCAAAAAAATGATGATTTTTACATGTAGGAGAGGAGTGTCAGAAATGGCCCGGTAAGGAAGGGGTTAATTGGTTTGTGTGAGAGTTATGGCATCTACAAACTAATGTATATACAGTGTACAGTACTGGAATTTTCACATCTTTTAAGTAGCTCTGACTTTCTGAATGCCTATCACATATCTTGAGGCACTATAATGCCAAGGCAGTACAAACACCCCCCAAATTACCCCTTTTTAGAAAGTAGACACCCCAAGGTATTTGCAGAGAGGCTTGTTGAGTCTTTGGAAGATCTTATTTTTTGCCACACGTTTTTTCTTTTTTTTTCTTTTTCAAACAAAGTTGTCACTTTACTGAGATACTTCTCACACACATCATGGGTATATGTTAGAAGAAGACTGTTCCAAGGGTTAATTGCATTTGGTTGTGGTTTCCTCAGTTTCCTCTGAGAAGCAGCTCTATTTAAACTTCCTGTTTCCTGTCAGCAAGTGCTGTCCGTTCTACAGCGTCTGAGTACCTGTGAGCCTCAGCTCTCCTGCCTGTAACCTGCTTTCTGTGTAGTTCCTGTTCCTGTGTACCGACCAAGCTTGCTCTGACCTGCTACCTATCTGCCAGCACCGACCCCAGCTATTCACGACCATCCGTTTGCCTGACCCTTCTGTACCTTTGCTGCCCATCTGTTAACGAACCCTGCTTGGACTTGACCACTCTCCGCCTGAACCCCTTGTACCTTGCCTGCCTGCCAGTTGCAGACCCAGCCTGAAAGACCACTCTTCTGACTTGCACGACCATCCGAAGCCTCACATCACCACCTTCAGTGACCATCCGGCCCTCGTGCCATCCCGCACTCACGGGTCTCCTGTCTGCTCTACCAGGGACCCCTGAATCGGGTGCGCAAGAGTGGTTGCTCCCTGCACACGCCAGACTCCACCACCAGGACCGTGACAGTATATGTGGTGTTACACCCCAAAACACATTCTGCTACTTCTCTTGAGTATGAGGATACCACATGTGAGAGACTTTTTGGGAACCTAGCTGCATACGGGGACCCAAAATCCAATGAGTACCTTCAGGCTTTCAGGGCATAACTTACGCATTTGATTTCCTGACTACCTATCACAGTTTCAGAGGCCCCAAAATGCCAGGATAGTACAAAAACCCTCCAAATGTCCCCTTTTTGGAAAGTAGATCCTTTGAGGTATATGATAAGAGTCATGGTGATTATTCAGCAGATATACATTTTTTCACAAAGTTTTGAAGAATTAAAAAAGAAAATATAGAACACACAGGCCTCTGAAACTGATAGGTAGTCATGGAATCAAATGCACAAGTCATGCCCTTTGAAAGCTCTTCTTGTGCAGAATTGTGTGGTCCCCTATATTGTGCCATGTTGAACCCCTTGACCACTAGTGGGTGGTAACCAGGTTGGTCAGGGCAGTAGGGACAACAAAAAAAAACAGGTGTTATGCCTTTTTGTGTGTTTACCATAGACACAATGTTTTTGGGGGGACCCTTGTGTTGGGTCCATGAAGTTTCCAACACCAGCATAAACACGGCCTTGAGAACCCGAAGAGAAAATCTACTTCACTACAAAGAGAAAAAAAACAAATAACTGTGTACCTCTAGTAACCACATACAATCCAGCACTAGAAGATGAGTTCTGCACATCTGTGGGACATCAATTCTCACAACTGGACCACACTATGGAAGACCTCAATGTCTTAGCTCTTAAAGGGAATTTCAAAAATATTCAGGAAAGGTAAACGTATGAACTAAGAATGATAATTCTATTTGACACAATTGATAAAGGCCCAAATTTAGATAAGGGTTTTCTTACTCATTATCCAACCCCCTCTGTGACTGTGATCACCTCCCCCCCCCAACCCCTCCAAATCTATAGCTCTCCCTCTGCTTTATCTCACTAACTATTCTAGATGTTTTACTATTTCCTTGTACATTTGTTTGTGTGTGTTTGTTTCTTTCTTGTTTGTTTTTTCCTTTCCCTCACTCAGAGATTGTCTTTTTTTAACATTCTGCTAAAACCTTTGTGAATTAGTACTGCTCGGACTTTGAAGAAGGGGGCACACCCCGAAAGTTTCTCCTGAAAAATTGTATGTTAGTGCAAATAAAAAAAGTATCACGGACAGTACTCAATTATTGTTATCAATGTTGTTAGAGAAAGGTGTGTTGTGACGTAACTATATTCAAATAATAGTTTTGAAAGTGTTCTAATTATTTTATGTATTTCAATTGCTATATCTGACATGAAATTTTTTCCCATCTAAAAGCTGCTGTCACAAATTAGAAAGATGCCAGACTCTCATAGGCATTTTAAGTTTTCAGGCCAACTAACATAGCTGAATCCTTATAAAAAAAAAAGATTAATTTACCATATACAATTAGTTGTGATGAGATATTACAGAAGATTTCCCAAATAAACTCAGGATAAACAATTCTTGTCATAGGATACTACCTGGTGGTCAAAGGAGGTAATACAAAAGTAAATATATAATTAGTTATTAGACAAATTTACCAATAAGGAGAAAGTTCCACCTTCTGGGCCAGGTTTAATCAAAATTTATGAGCGTATTCTTTTGCCACTGAGTAATTTATCAAGAGGACAGAGCAGCTGAACACACGGGGGAACTTTATCAGGCTACACACACATCAGCTGAGATATCCCATCATATGACACCTCAGTGACGCCAGGACACCGCTGCAGCATAGCTAGACACCATTTTGGGAAGGCAACTACAACCAGTAATCAGCAGCCATTTAAGGGTAACTATATTTTCCAAATGTTTTATTGATTTTTATGTGTGCATGTATTTCATTTGCTACCCCAATAGGTCTCCTAACATCCCACAATTTGGTTATTTTAAAGTTGCCTGACTGGCATAAATCTTGATGAACTTCACCTGGTAATTCAACTGCAGGGGGTTCACGGATCAAGTTAGTCCAACACTAATCTGCCAAATTTTATCCAATCGGTTAGGAAATCGAAAGGAGGGGAAATCATTATTGTGCCGTGTTCGTCATTCGTTATTTTAAAGTTAAACCTAAATGTTGGACCTAAGATTGCTTTTCTGCTTGTGTGGTATGAAAAGGGGGTTAGCTCGGCAGCAGGTGTGTGTGACCCCTGAAAGGGTTCACTACACGATTCAGGCACAGCGAGACAGCAGTTTCAGGTGAAAACAATTAAGGTAGTTTATTCTCACTAGTTACAATGTGAAAAACAGCAAAACAAAAACAAACAACAAAATAAATCCTAGGCCACTTGGCCACTGACTGCACAATAGGTTTCCCTGTCTATCAGCTGGGTACAGCCTACCGCTGTACCTAGCTCCTACCTCTCACTGCAGGACACTTAGCCACACAGGCCTTACCGTGTACAAGATGTGTGTTACGCTCCCCAGTCTATGGTTACAGATACTGGTTCCAGGGTGGAGCACTCACCTATGCTTGCTGGGAGTTTATGTAAAGGCCTTAATGAGCCAGCTCAACTCAGCTGGGCTCATTACCTCTACCCCTGCAAGACTCAGCACTCCCCCTAGTGGTACAAGTCTGTATACATTTTAAATCATGGGCAGATGTACCTGCCATCCTGCACACTACTGCAACTCCCTCCTCATTGGCTTACCTTTAAATAGGCTATCCCCCTTCAGTCCTTCAAGAACGCTACTATCAGGCTCATCCACCTTACTAACCTCTCTGCGTCTGCTCCCCCTCTTTGCCAATCCCTACATTGGCTGCCACTCAACCAAATAATTTAATTCAAGATACTAATCATAACTTACAAAGCCATCCATAACTTGGCCCTCAGCTACGTCACTAACCTAGTCTCAAAATACCAACCAAATCGTTCTCTTCGTTCCTCCTGCTATAGCTCCCTTGTCACCTCATCCCATGCTCGCCTCCAGGACTTCTCCCGAGCCTCTCCCATCCTTTGGAATGCTCTACCCCAATCTGCCCGACTATCTCCTACTTTGTCCACTTTCAGAAGCTCCCTGAAAACCCATGTCTTCAGAGAAGCCTATCTAGCTCCCCCTAACAACTGTATATTTATTTTCTCCATCAGCACATCCCTCCACAGTTATTACCTCTTGTATCTCTTGACCCTCCCTCTCAGATTGTAAGCTCTAATGAGCAGGGTTCCCTGATTCCTACTGTTTTAAAGTGTATTGTAGTTGTACTGTCTACCCTCAAGTTGTAAAGCTCTGCGTAAACTGTCAGCTCTATATAAATCCTGTGTAATAATATCTAACATGTGTTGTACACTAGGCATTTAACTGCTTACTTGCATCCTAATTGTGTGTGTGTCTGGTGTCTTTTTAATTTCTAATTCTTGATTTTAACAGCCAGGACAGGTCATATCCTGTTGGGTAGCAATAGAGATAACATAAATGGGAACCATTAGCAGACCCATAGCTCCATTTTTCCCTATCATTACTAGGAGCATCTTGGTGATGCATTAGCTGAAGCAGGCTATCATGTATACTATTTGTTATACTGCATAAAAAATGAGGGTGTAGATCAGTGGTCCCCAAACTGCCCATGGGCTGGATGTGACCCTTTGCTTGCCTTTATTCGGTCCTCGGGGCACTATTACTCCCAATTACACCAATGATGAGGAACTATTCCTCCAACTGACACCAAAGATGGGACACTATTCTTCTACTGACACCAATTATGGGACACTATTCTATCCCCACAGAGCACCTTCCAGGTTCTTCATTCTCCTCCCTCTCTTTCCCTCTCATCATTTGAAACTCACTGTATACGTCTATTCTCTCCAACTTCCCTAAGAATTGCTGTTATCTACTGGCCTCCTGGAACATAGTCAGCTTTCCTTGATGAGTTTTCTGCCTGGTTACCCTACTTTCTCTCCTCTGAAATTCCCACAATCCTTCTCAGTGACTTCAACATCCCTGTTAACACAAACACTCCTGCTACTTCTAAACTTCTTAGTCTAACCTCCTTATTTGACCTGAAGCAATGGGTACAGGCTTCTACTCACTCTGATGGAAACACCCTTGACCTTTTATTCTCCTACCTATGCACTCCATGCAACTTCTCTCCGACCACCACCTTATTAGTTTCTCTCTCTCCCTGTCTTGCACTACCTTTCCCTCCAATCTCCTAACCATCACCCGTAGAAACCTTCACCAATTCAACCCTTCTCTCCTCTGTTCTGCTACTGACCACCTCTATGAAAAAATCTCATCCCTGTCCTGCCCCAACCAAGCCATTTCTGTCTACAATAAATCCCTGTCCTCCACCCTGGACGAGCTCGCTCCCCTCACTGCACACAGAATCAGGCCTTGACCCCTACAACCCTGGCAAGCAGATGACACCAGAAATCTCAAAAAACATAGCCATGCCCTTGAGCGTCTGTGGCACAAGACTAAGTCTCTCAAAGACTTCAATCAATATAAATCTGCCCTCCAAAAATACAATTCCTTCCTCCACAATGCCAATCAGACCTACTTCACCACTGTTATTAACACCTTCTCATCCAGTCCCTGTTAGTTCTGCTCTACCTTCAACTCTATACTTCGTCCTCCACCGCCTCCACCCACTAACTCACTCACTGCCCAGGAGATTGCTAATCACTTCAAAAACAAGATTGACACAATTTGTGATGAAATCTCCACTCTATAGGTATCTTCCCCAGTTAAGACCCCATGTCAACAGGTACAATTGACACTCCCCTTATTCAAACCTGCTACTATAGATGAAGTTGCTAAACTCCTTTCTAACGCCCACCTAACCACCTGTCCCCTGTACCCTATTCCCTCTCAAATACTACGGTCACCCTCTGATTCTATCCTACACTCTCTGTCTCACATCTTCAATCTCTCCCTCTCTTCTGGCATCTTTCCCAAAGCTTTAAAACATGCATTGGTCACCCCCATACTCAAAAAGCCATCCTTGGACCCTACCAATCTTAACAAACTATGTCCTATCTCCTTGCTCCCCTTTTCCTCTTAGCCCCTTGAACGCCTGGTCTACAACCAACTGAGTGCCCACCTCATTGAGAATAACCTTCTTGATCTCCTTCAATCTTGATTTCGCCCTCAACACTCCAAAGAAATTGCCCTTCTAAAACTCACAAATGACCTACTAACCGCAAAAACCAATGGACATTACTCTGTACTCCTACTTCTGGACCTTTCAGCTGCCTTTGATACAGTTGACCACCCCTCCTTTTGTAAAGATTCAATCAGTAAGAGCCTATCCTAGTGATCTTGTATGTATTTTAACAATAAACCATAGATCTGTATGTCCCAATGAACCTAAACATTAAAATCTATTTAAAAATGATGATTGTTAAATAATAGTACAAATATGTTTCAAGCCTTATTAATAAATTAATTAATACCCCACTCAATATTTAGACCATGGGGAAAAAACATTTTAATTCATAGATCCAAAAAACTTCAAGTTGTGAGACACCCCTTCTCACAGCTCCACCACTCCAGGGTGGTATATATTTATCAATGATGGAAAATTTAGTGCCCTTAGTATTTTTATTGTGGGAATGAGATAATGTTTAGGGAAACTGTGATCCGTTTTACCTTTCAAGATGTTTGTAATATGTTCATGGACCCGTATTGAGAAAGTTCTAATCGTCCTGCCAACATATTGCTTCCCACAAGGGCACGTAAGTAGATAGACAATGGTTTTGGTCTCACTATGCTATGTTTAATAGCATACATATGTTGGGTGATGGAAGATTGGAACTGTAAAGCCTTCCTCTCTTTGCAGGTATTTATATTGCACACCCTACACTTCCGACATGGAAAGAAACCAATGAGATCTTGAAAAAAAGTTACCCATTTAGGAGGATCTGTAACATTAGGAGCAAGTTTGTTGTATAGAGAGGGGGCTCCCCTATTAACAACTCTGGCATTGTCAGGGAGGAGCGGACCTAGAATCTTATCTTTTTTTAGGATACCCCAATGACGCTTAATTATATTTCTTACTTGTTTATGTTGTAATGAAAACAAAGTGAAAATTACTATTTGAAGGCATCATCATTTGTATTTCTAGATCTCTATTGTAATAATTAGGTCCTATACACATTTCTAGCACTCTGTATCTCAGTCTCTATGATCTCATCATCATACCCCTTCTCTAAGAACCTCTTTTTAAGAGTACCTGCCTGATTAGTATAATCATCTAAATTAGAGAAATTTCTATGTATCTGCAAAAACTGGCTACGGGGATAGATTTAGGCCAAACTTTATGATGGCAACTATCCGTCGGGATATACCGTTTCTATCAGTTGGCTTAAAGTATGTTTTGGTGACTAATTGGTTATCCTTAACTCAAATTTCCAAATCAGTTAAATTTTATGTAACATCCATGTTTATAGCATCTTTTCATATATGCACATTTATGCATTTTGACTTGGTATAGTCATGATAGCAATATATGCACTATAATTACATTATTACACTGGCTCAGCTTAGATGCTAGGGTTAGTGTTTTTGCACTAAGAATTATTTTTCATTTTTTGTCTAGCACTACACTTTTGAGTTTACGTTTAAATAGACTATCCCCCTTCAGTCCATCATGCATTCTGCTGGCAGACTCATTCACCTTACAAACTGCTCAGTGTCTGCTACCCCTCTCTGCCAATCCCTCCATTGGCTGCCACTCACCCAACAAATTAAATTCAAAATACTAACAATAAGTTAAAAAGCCATCCACAACGCTGCTCCCAGGTACATCCCTAGCCTAGTCTCAAAATACCAACATAATCGTCCTTCATTCCTCCCAAGACCTCCTGCTCTCCAGCTCCCTCATTACCTTCTCCCATATTCGCCTCCAGGACTTCTCTCCCATCCTCTGGAATTCCCTACCCCAATCTGTCTGACTGTCTCCAAATCTATCCACTTTCAGGCAATCCCTGAAAACTTTTATCTTCAGAGAAGCCTATCCTGCCACCACCTAACAACTGTACTTTTTTCTTCATCAGCTCATCCCCCATAATTATTACCCTTTCGTATCACTTGACCCTCCCTTCTAGATTGTAAGCTCTAACAAGCAGGGCCCTCTGACTCCTCCTGTATTGAATTGTATTGAAACTGTACTGTCTGGCCTAATGTTGTAAAGCGCTGCGCAAACTGTTGGCGCTATATAAATCCTGTATAATAATAATATTCCTCCCACTGATACCATTAATGGGGCACTATTCCTCCCACTGATACCATTTTCTACTCCCACTGGCCACAGTGGCCCCCCTAAAGTCTAAAGGGCATTAAAATGGACCTTTATTTAGAACGTTTGGAGACCCCTAGTGTAGATAATAATGACCTTGGAGCGCAATAAATTTTAGCCAAGCTCCTGTTCAAAGGCAAGGCTGCAGGAAACATTACCCTAGGGTTTAGTACTAGCCTGCATTGCTGCCAGGAAGACTGCATTAGGACCTGTGTAGATTGGATTTTGTTTGCATTAAATGTGTTTTGCATTTCAATAAAAGTCTATGGGAAGCAAAACCTGCTGTCAAATGCAGGTCAGCTGCAGGTTAAATGCACTTGTCAGTGAATTATGAACGTTCTTTCACATTCCTCAAAACTGACATCAAACTAATGCCATGAACACATACCCAAAGCCTGTCAACACAGGCCCTTAGGAGTACTGACTACATTATTGCACTAGTTTAGTGTTGTTTCTCTGAACTATTCATTATCATAATTGCATCTATTTACAATACTTTCTTAAAAGACAAGTATGAGGTTTGGGTTTTTTACTTAATCATACTTACCTAGGTGGATGCATTATCATAATTGTATCTATTTACAATACTTTCTTAAAAGACAAATATGAGGTTTGGGTTTTTTTACTTAATCATACTTACTTAGATGGATGCAGGATCGGTCTGATGCTGCATCTGTCCCCCGCTGGCTCTAACATTGAGGACCAATCGATCAAACACCATGATCACTCGGCTTTCAGGGCTCCCTGAGCGGAGAACTGCTGACTAGTCAGCAGCTCTCTGCTCTGCCTCCCCACACTCACTGGAGCACTGGGCTGTGGAGGGGGTGTGAGTGGCCAGCTCAGGCTCACTGAGAGGCTGAGCAGGGTGCTGGTCCAGGCATGTGGGTGGATCCCAACCATATGGTTGCGATCCTTCCTGAGCCTGGACAAGCTCTGTGACATCAGCTGACAGCGGGCTTCAGACCGCTGTCTGCTGAAAATGGGTCACAGGAGTGCAAAATGAGCTGCACTTCTGTGATCCACAGGAGACGTACAGCCAAATGAACTTTGGCTGTACTTCTCCTTTAATTCTCTGCAGTTTATGTAGCAGTTTGTACATGAATACAAAAGCTAGGCTGGACGGGCATTTTCTAGTATCATATGCCGTGCAATGCTGGAGTCAAAACGCTTATCTTATCATCCAGCCAACTTTCACAGTCATGATGTACAGAATCTAATTCATCCAGGCGCTCTGCAGCAATGGCCTTCACACATATGCTAGTGAAGACTAAATCACTGTCAGCCCTCTGAACTTATGTCACATAGTTGCTACTACTAGAAATATAGTCATGTCTCATATGCCTGCTTGGGATGTTGATCATTTACCCCAGAGAAAGTTTTACTCGGAAAAAAGGAACATGAGAAATCTCTTGTCAAACGCAGAAATTCAGCTGGGATAATATGAAGCACGGCTTGATCATTTTAGCTCAAACTTTAGATCCCTGTTATCACAGAGGAACAATTAACTGCATTTACTTTATTATAAATTACTAGCATGCAGTAAGCAGTATTTTAGGAAGTACTTACAACCATGCACATCAGTCCTTGCTCCACACAGGCTTACAATCACTGTCCCTGCCAAACGTATACAGGTACACATGGGCCAGCTAGGCCTGATAATGAAACAAAGTATTTTTACTACTATCTAAAA
This sequence comes from Glandirana rugosa, assembly GCA_018402905.1. Taxonomy (NCBI): domain Eukaryota; kingdom Metazoa; phylum Chordata; class Amphibia; order Anura; family Ranidae; genus Glandirana; species Glandirana rugosa. Next base: position 726,875 of record BLSH010408216.1, read on the forward strand.
GAAATCCATACAAACACAAGGAGAATGCACAATTACATGCAGATATCACTGGTGTGAATTAAATCCACGACCATAGGTGTGCGCAGCCTATTGCATTAGGGTGTGCACCACAAAGAGCAAACACACATGAGTGAGTATAAATATGTCAGAAGGGCAGAGATTGGTGTGAGTAGATTATTTTTATTTTATTTATTTTTTTACAATTTTGTTTTTTTTAATTATTTTTCACAATATTATATATATATATATATATATATATATTTTACAATTATATTTAAGAACCCTGCTGGGGGGCTTTGGCGAAATATCAAGGGTCCTAAACAGACCCCTGTTGTCTCACTTTTGAGACAGAGCAAGAGAATGAGGACAGAGATTCCCCAGTCCCTTTCTCTGCAGCCAGGCAGCAGGGGGAATCTGCACAGTACAGGGTGATTAAGGTGTGCCCAGGCACACCTGCCACCTTATGTGCGCATGCCTATGTTCGCGACCCAAAACAAGAGTGCTAACACTTAGTATAAAACTATACCTTTAAAAACCTTGACATATTTGTATGCTATTTACAGTGTTATGAAATGCAATCTGTTCTTCCACATCATCAAACATTGCAGGCAATATCCCTCCTAAGGTCTGTTGACAGGAAATCTGCCGCTTGTGAAAAATATTTTACCTCATAACTGTGAATGTGTATAATATATTCAGTTCTGATAAGCTCTGGAAATAGTTACATATTTTGTGGATGTTTTATATCTTGTTTATAAAAGATGGGCAATATTTTGCGTTTTATGGGTAATTGAAGTTGCTTTTCTTTGAAAGGATATAGTTGATTGATTTGTCAATTAAACCAAAGGTTCGACACACATCAGCTGGGGGTGCTTGCACGTGTTAAACATATGGGATTCAAATTATAGTGAACTTTTTGGGACAGTTGTGACTAATGTAATTACAGTAAACTTGTAAATGTGTAGGGAGACAATGAATGATTTATGAAAACCAGGATGTCAGCGTGTCATTCCTCAGGAGCCCCTGAGGAAGTCATTGAGACAAAACTCGTATGCGTAGGGTGGGTTCTCAGAGATGTCATCATGTTTGGACGCTTATAAGCTATAGGAGTGACTGGTTTGTGGCGCCGGTCTGAGAGTCTGTAGCATTTTGTGGGATTTAAGACATAATGACCCATGCCTTTGTAAGTGTAACCTTTTATTTTTTAATTTTAAAAAATTAAATTGTTACTTTTGTTGTACGGTTGTTAGCCTGCTTTTCCATGCATCCATCTGTGATGCAGATTCATATATAAGGACAGCAGTCCAGATTGGATTATACGAAAAAACACTTTCAGACCTTCCAGTAATCTTAAGGCTGAGTTAACACTGTCGCAACTTAGAATCCAACATCCCTGCCCGACTTCATTGCGGCTTGCATGCAACTGTCAATGCAAGTCGTATTGAAGTCTCACCAAAAGTAGTGCAGGAACCTTTTTCGAAGCTGGAGCGACTTGAGTCGCACTGATTAGAACGTTTCCATTGCAGTTAATGGGGTGTGACTTGTCATGTGACTCTGAACTCTCAAGTTGCATGACAAGTCACGACAGTGTGAACCAGGGCTGATGGTCGATTGGGATGTTGAGCTACTCTCCTATGGGATTATTCGTTGGATATTTCTGATTTACACTTTATCAGCACAACAGTGGCAGGAAGATTTTCATTTGCATCTTGGGTGTCTAATCGTGGATTTATAGATGTTTTAGGGACTAAACTTTATTTATAATGGATGTTTTGTGCAGTATGATATTAACATGTTTCGATTTGCACGGGTTTAAGTAGGCACTCCTTTGCTATTGATTTGACATTACATTTTACTCCAGCATGTTCAGTGCCCCTGCATTGTACTCCAACATGTTCACTGCCCCCAAGCCCAAGGGGGATATTTGCCCCAATCTGGATCTCAAAGTTCTAAATGTCTTCATTACAGTACAAATCTACCAGACCTGTGATCACCTTCCTTTTACAGGGAGATTTTCTGGCTTCTGTGGACATCAAAGATGTTTACTGAAATTTTCTTCACATCAAAGATTCCTTTGCTTTGTTGTAGGGTCCCTGCACTACCAGTTTGTAGTGCAGGTACAGCCCCTTGTATGTATCTTGGTTATTAACCTAGCTGCTGGCCCCAGTAGTAGCCCTGATTTGTTCCTTTGAAATCCCAATTGTGAGATACTTATGCTATGTACACACGGACCAAAAATCAGTTGAAAATAGTTGGCTTGACAGTTACCGCCCTACTTTCGGCCCATGTACAGCTCCTCATCCAACATAAGCTGGTCTCCCGACTGCCTTCTGCCGAACGAGTATGCTGGAAAACCAGTAGCTAATCAGCATCTCATCTGACCAATGTGTTCTGGAAGGGGGGAGGGGCGGCCCTAGATAATGTGCATCCAAATGTTACAATGATTCAAATAAGTCCTGAACCTTCAGAAATCGTCACTGGAACTGACTGATCATTAGGAAAATCTGGGTCTAGTTCTGGACACAGCTCAGGCCAGTGAAACTGACATTCCTGTCTCAGAATAGAAATTTCCAGTCCAGGAGCTATCTGACTCTCTGCTCTCCTTGCATGAGAGTTCTAGGTGAAGTCTTCTTTTCTGATCAGCATCCTCGACTTTCTGGTGATTTGGCTGTCTCTGCAACATTGGACAATCTTGCTGACGTGTCATCTGATCTGGATTTGGTTTGGAAAGTGCAATGGTGGTGGCATACATCAATCATCAGGTAGTTACCAGAATCCTAGCGACAGTAGAGAGGAACATCAGATCCCGTCCTATGCAGAACTTCATGTTTCAGCCATGTACATTCCAGGCATGGACAGTTGGCAGGCAGACGTCCTCCGCTGGCAGCATCTGCACCCAGGAAAGTGGCCTCTACCCCCCAAGGTGTTCCAGTACATGTTCCACAGGTGGGGGATGCCAGATGTGGATCTCTCAGTCACCAGGTTCAACAACAAATTGGACAGGTTTGTCTTCAGATACAGGGATCTTCTAGCAGAAACAGTGGATGCTTTGGTGGCTCAGAGTAATTAGTACACCCTGACCTATGCCTTTCCTCCCCTGAAAGTCCTTCCTTTTTGCATGCTTCACAAGATTGAGATGAAGGGCATGCCGGTAACCCTCATTATTCCAGACTGGTCCAGGTGGATGGGGTACCCTGACTCATTAAGACTCCTTACCCTCCTGCTTCAAGGTCGCTGGCTTTAACGGCATGGCTATTGAAACTCAGGTTCTGAAGGACAGGGGCATCTCTAAATCTGATTCCTAGAAGATTCCTAGAAGTTACAGTAGGAAGTCCAATTCTCTCAAGGTCTATTATTGGACCTGGAAGGCTTACTTCACTTGGAATGAGTCTCAAAGCTTCCACCCCAGGTATATTTCCATGGGTGGAATTTGTACAACTGTGTCTGGACCAGCGTCTGCTGTCAGCACTATCAATGGTCAGGTTCTGCCCTGCCTATTATTTTTTCTGAAACCATTGGCTTCTCACTATCTGATTAAGAGATACCCCCTGTACCTTTGTACAGAGGTTCTCCTATGTAGCTCCCTCCCATACATTCCCCTACGATTCTGTGAGATCTATATCTGATTCTCCCTGTGCTTCAGAAATTGCTATTTGAACCCATTAGAGACATTCCTTCCTCTACTCTCATGCGCAAGGTGGTATTTCTTGTAGCCATAACCTCTGGCATCCTTATCCTGGAAGGAACCCTTCTGGTTCTGCATAAGAGCAAAGTGGGTTAAGGCCCAGGAGTTCCTTCTTGCCGAAGGTAGTTTCTACCTTTTATCTCAGCCAGGAGATTGTTCTCCATTCCCTCTGTCCAGCTACTGTTCACAAAAAGAAAATTTCCCTTCATTGTCTGGATGTGGTTCGGGCTTTAAAGCGGAGTTCCACCCAAAAGTGGAAGCTCAGCTTATCTGTCTCCTCCCCTCCTCCAGTGCCACATTTGGCACCTTTTGGGGAAGCGGGTACTTGTTTTTGACAGGTACCTATCCCCACTTCCGTCGGACCTCTGCTGCCGCGCCATTCAGAAAGTGGAGCGTGCTTCGTGCATGTGCAGTAGGGAATCGGCTGTGAAGCTGCAAGGCTTCACTGCCAGTTTCCCTTACAGGCTATGGCAGTGGCAGCACCTGAGCTCCAATGGAATCATCGGCTGGGGTGCCGACATCTCTGGATTCCAGGACAGGTAAGTGTCCTAATATTAAAAGTCAGCAGCTACAGTATGTGTAACTGCTGACTTTTAATTTTTCCATGGTGGGGCTGGAGCGCTGCTTTAAGAGTCCTTCTCTTAACCCCTCCTTCCTTAAGGAAGACTGATTTCCTTTTTTAACATTTCTAGGTGTCTCAGGCAGACCATTATCCAAGCAGGCCTCAAGGATTCCGGCTCACCCTCTCCTGTCAAGGTGGACTCTACTAGATTTGTAAGTGCCTCTTGGGCTTTTCGGTATCAAGCAACTGTTTCACAGATTTTCTATACTGTCACCTGGTTATCTGTTCACACATTCTCTAAGTTCTACCAGATGGATGTTGTGGACTTATCTGATGACAGCTTTGGGCATAGGGTACTTTAGGTGGAACTTTCACCTGCAGACGGTCCCCAGATCCTTTTTTCTTTTTTTTTTCTTTTTCTTTTTTCGGAGGGGGGCTGTTAGAGGTTTTGTTTTTTTGCTGTGCTGCCCACACCTTAGTTAGGCTGCTTTTGGATATCATGTAGACTGAAGGCTTCTGTGTCCCTGTGAGCAAGAAAGATAATAGGATTGTGTGTACTCACTATAATATCCTCTGTTTGGAGTCCATTAAGGGACACAGGAAATCTTTAAGCAGAGGATCTCATTGCTGCCTACAGAAGGATTGGACACTGGCAAACAAAAAAGTAGGCTAGCCCGGGATAACCACTCCCACTACTAGCATGCCTCAGTTTTGTAGCAAGTACTGACTGCATAATCATAAACACAGAAGGGTGGGGCCTGTGTACAGAAATCCTAATTTGCATAGCCTTATTAACTGCCTTCCTCTCCGGCACATGTAAATAAACTGCCTCAAGAAAAGAAATACACAGTACTTACTATAAATATATATATCTTTTCAACAGACTAAATGATATATACTGATTTTATTTTTTCACCAAAGGAAAATAGCAGAATACATTTTGGACCAAATATATTTATAAAGATTGTTCTTTTGAAAAGTTTTATAAAAGAAACTAAGAAAATATTTTTATATATTAAAAAGTAAAAAACCCAGTGGTGATTTAATACCACCAAAAGAAAGCTCTATCTGTATATAAAAAAAAAAATGATATAAAATTAATTTGGGTACTTTGTCGTTCTAAGTGTGACGGCGCAGAAAACTGAAAAATGGCCTGGATTGGAGGGGATGAAACTGTCCGGTCTTCAAGTGGTTAAGTTAACTGTATGCTAGAAATGTGCATATGATATTTTCTGTTTCTATTTTAGTTTTAATATGATTAAAAATAATGCTAAGGATAGTGCACAAATGGATATGTAAATATGTCTGTGTTTAACCTCCTTGACGGTTTTCCCTAGTGTGGCTCGGGGTATGTTTTCACTGCAAACAACGGTAACCCCGAGCCACACTCGGGATTGCAACTCTGGATCCAAGGCTGGGTTACTTACCTTATCCCCTGGATCCAGTGATGTCCCACTGCTGTGTCTGCGGGCTGTGCCCTCTGCCTGATGCCTCTGTGTGCCGGTCTCCGTTCTCGCGAGCGTCGCATCACACAGGGGCAGAGTCTGGCGGGAAATTCAAAAAGTGAAACACACAGAAAACATACAGTACACTGTAATCTGTAAGATTACATTACTGTATCAAATCATTTCACATCCCTTTAGACCCTAGTGCTTTGTTCAGTGCCCTGCATGCACTTTTATATTATATATGCCATTCTTTCTGCCTAGAAACTTGAGAACGTCCATGGCATAAAAAATCGTCCCTTTACGTCAAAAGTGGTTTTTGACCAGCTAGAAAACAGCGATAGTAAATAAGAATCATTTGCAGAGTTCAGTGATACTGATTTTTGGGGAAATTCGTCATCAGACACTGAAAGTGACGACAGCGACAATTCTGCAACTGAGCAAATTTCAGTGTTTTTGACTTGATTACATTATTGAATAAATGTCATTATTATATTATCATCTTTGATAATTATTTATAGTTATTTATTATATTATCATTTTTTTTCATATATATTATAATTTATGATTTTGTTTTTCAAACCTTATCATACCCGAGATGTCTACTAGACTCTTGTTTGGACAGATTTAAGTGAGTTATTCCTAAAAATTACAGGCCTACAGTATAAAACGCCAAATTTTCATGCAAAATAATGGTACCGCTTTCAGCACCAAAAATCTGAAATAATCATACCGCCAGGGAGGTCATTGAGGATCATTTTAAACTCCTTTTTTTCTAATTCCAGATGATGCTTTTAGATTCATCTTCTTCCCCTAATAGAAGTTACGAAGTACTGGCAGTAACATCTATGCCTGGTAAGGAAAGGGTTCCAAGAAAATCTAGACTGTGGACCAATATAGGCTGTGGTGTAGCACATCAAGATTTTAGCATGAGGCAGACTACCCTGATGTATGCCAAAATAAAATTAAAAAAGGAAAAAGAAACTTTGTAGAGCATGTTCCTTAAAAGAGAATTCCAGGTCTCCTAGTACTTTACATTATGTGTCTGAGCTCCAGGATTCCTATTACTTTAAATTATGTGTCTGAGCCAGCTTGGACCAAATTGATTATTTGCAGGTTCACAGCCTGCTGCTTAGGTTGTAATATACTGTAGTAGCTTGTGCTACTGTGTTCCAATAGCAGCAACTTCCCCTCTACTCTTGGATATAGAAAGAGTCGCCCAAACTGCATCTCCAACATTTAGGGGAAGCCTTGTACTTTTATCAATAAATACAGAGATTCCTCTGATTGGCTGTTGTGGAGATAGCACAATCTCTACATCAGTCAATCAGAAGAAAAAATACAAGGCTTCTACTAAATTTTGGTGATATGGTACAGGCAACTCTCTATATTCAAGCCGGGCCCAAACAAAATATGTCAAAATTCGAGGCTAATTTTGCCAAAGACAAAATTAATAATTTCACAGCAAAATCGATTTTGCTAAAATCCCACCACTTATTTTTAGTTGAGACGTCTATATTTCAGTATTTGTCTATATCATTAGAGGTGCATTGAACTTGGTGGTCACAGAAAGCTGCAAATAAAAAGGGGAAACATTTGCAGCCCAGTTGGGCTTCCACGTAATGCTGGGAATACAAGCTTGTTGGTGGCAATAAATGCGTTTGTGTGTGTTTTTATTCAGACAAATGCTTTTTCATCCTCATATTCAGAATCTGAATTAAGTGAAATAGCCTACACCTCCCACACTGTGCTGCGGCAGATCAGTAGCAACTCCTCGTCATCAAGCAGTGCCAGTGAGTAAAGCCTTCAGTCTATTCCTCTATCTCTTCAGCTAAAAGAAATCTTGCTAAAATCACTCCACCTATTTCTACTTCGGAAATCAATATTTCAGCATTTTTTAAATAGACTTCTCTTTAACATCAAAGGGTCATTGAACTCAATGAGCTGTGTTGTCACAGAGGGCTGCAAACAAAATGAGAAAACATTTGTAGCCCAGTTGGACTTCCATTAAATGCTGGGAATGCAAGCTTGTTGGTGGCAATAAATTAGTTTGTGTGTGTTTTAATGCAAACAAATATAATTTTTCATCCTGTTTCACCATGTTCAGAATCTGAAGAAAGTGAAATAGCCTACACCTCCCAGACCGTGCTACTGCAGATCAGTAGCAGCTCCTCATCAAGCAGTGCCGGTGAGTAAAGCCTTCACTCTATTCCACTATCTTTTCAGCTAGAAAAGGCAGAAGATTTTTATACTATTGTGATGTATTTGTATGCAACAGTGGGCATCATTCATCTAAAATCGAGCACAACTGCATTGCCCTTAGCAGTAGGCTTCCAACTGACACTTTAGCAGGTTCAAAAACAAAGAACAAGAAGAATTTCAAAGTTTTCTAAGTGCAAAGCAGACCATTTTTATTTCAAATATTCTGACCAAATTTGTACTGTAATTTGTTGACTTCACAGCTCAATCCATTAAAAAGTGAAATTGTTAATTCAAGCTGTGAAAACTGATTCAGTCTCTGTTTTTTATTGTGTTGGATATAAACATTTTGGCAAGGGTTATATTTCTGTCCTGGGTGTTTTGGGTGTGCTATGCATTTTTATGTGTTCCAGCATATCTAACCGAGTCCTCCAAAATGTAAAATTAAAAATAGAAACCTCTCATAATAGCCACAGCAAGTGTGCGCAATATGGAACACAGAAATCTTACCAATAGAGTTTTGGAGAGATTGTCAGATGGTTCAGTTCTTCAGCATCTACCAGAACCTGTTACTATTGGTTCTGTTTGGGGGACCCTTTCAAGTTAAAGTAATTCTAGAGTTTAATGCTTGTTTTTGGTCCAGTACACCAGTGGTTCTCAACCTCAGTCCTGAAGTACCCCCAATGGGCCGTGTTTTCCTTTACTTTGCACAGCTGCTTTAAATCAATATCAATGACATGGTATTGATAAGAGTTATTTTATCTAAGGGAAGTTCCCAAAACATGGCCCGTTGGGGGTACTTGAGGACTGAGGTTGAGAACCACTGTAATACACCATTAAAACCTCTTTTTTAATGTCATTTATTATAAAAGAACATTTAAATTATACATTCAATTATACAGATCTTGGCCTGGGTGTCTCAGTCCTTGGCACTTTGCATTATATATGTTTGGTTTAGCTTTGGAGCAATCACACTGCACTGTTTTCTCATAAGTTATATGATGCAAAATTGGAGAACAAGCACCCGGTGTCTGGCACCAAGCAGAACAAAGTGCAGTGTCCTTAAACTAAGGTCAGACGTGAAGGATACCTATTCTGACATTGCTAAAATAATACGAAGAACAACATACTTTCTAGCCCCTTGAAATAAACAAGGCGTATTGCCAAATGAATGGATGATTGCCAGAGAGTTGCTATGATCACTCTGATTAAATGATTATTAAAGTAAGTTTATGTACTAAATGATGTTAGAATTCAATTAAATGGGTTCTAAACACTCTACGCATATAGAGCAAACATCCTAAAAGAACCAAGCACTGGGCACAGCACATTCATCTAATTAACTGCACAAACTAGATAAAAAAGGATGGAACAGGGAATTTTAAGTGCAGTTTTTAATGACAGCCCACGAAGCCTGGACTTAAAGGGCAGGAGGTGTTTTATTTTTTTTACATAAACTTTTTATGCAGTGTAACACATTCAGCAGGACTGTGGGGAAATTGTTCACCAAAAGTGCTGCAAAAAGTCTCTGAGGTGAATTTATCAAAACTGGGCAGACAGAATCTGAAGCAGCTATGCATGGCAACCCATCAGCTTCTATCTTTCATTTTCAAAGCTTAACTGAACAATCTGAAGATAGATGACTGGTTGTCATGTACATCTGTTCCAGATTCTTTCTGCTCCAGTTTTGATAAATTTCCCCACTCTATGTTAAAGGAGATGAGTTAGTATGGGGTATATTAAAAAAACAAAAAACTCTCTACTCACCTCCATGCTGCAACATCAATCTGATGCTGCAGCTGTCCCCTGCATGCTTTAAGCCTGAGAACTGTGTGATCACATGACTGCTGATCACTCATCTTTCCGCTCTGTCCCTCCAGCGCTCACTGGAGGGCCAGGTTGGAGAAGGGACAAGCACAGCTGGCTTCACCTCTCAAGCTCCTTCCAGAACCAGGAGTGGCTCTGTGACATCAGTGGACAGAGGGCTTTAGCCTGCTGTCAGCTGATTCTGAGCCACAGGAGAGCACAAGTAAGCATACTACTATGACCCAGAAGAGAAGTATAACCAAAAAAGATTCTCTTCTACATCTCTTTTAATTAAAGTATTACAGGTGGTAACACAATGAGTCAGCACCTTTACCAGAAAAAGCAATGTATTTTCAACAAACAGGCCTATAGTAGACCTGAAAGAAAAACAATTCACTGTTCTGAGTGTAGTGAACCCCACCTAGGAGTTGCTGGTGAATAGGGATCCCCGCCCTGTACAGCCAGGCACACCGAATCTTCACAGGCACACTTGGAGTCAGTGAACAGTCCAGCAGCTTTACTTTTGTGTTGTATTTAGGGGTTAATAAACTTGGATGGGGATGAGGAAATTATGGGATGCCCACTTAACTTCCTAGAAAACTCTTCAGGGACACACCTATATACAGGCTATATACACTCCTCTTCTTCGTTCTGCACAAACTTGTTTGCCGATCCTGAGTAGTGTCACCCTAAGAAAAGTTAGTAGCAAAGGCCCATTATAGGCTGGGACCGTGGGACTCTATATTTGGAAAGGTTGGGGTGACACCACTAGCACGAATCGCAAACTTCCTCCTGTGGTCACTGGTCCCAGCACCACTTCTTCAGGATCTGCCAGCCCTCCTGGCTGCGGCAGCCCCTTTCACTAGCCCTCCTGACTACCTCTCCACAGTCCTCCCAGACTGACGCGCCCCACCATCCCAGGCTGTGACTCAACAGTCCTCCCATATTGTCTCCCAACCCTCCCAGGCTGTCGCTCAGGAGATCTCCTGGACTTGCTGACCTGTTCCCACTGTCCTCTCCTTGGTCTCATGCCTCCATGAATGATGTCCTCTGTGTGTTGTAGAGGGTCCCTCCAGCACCTGGACCCCAGGCCCAAGGTTACCCCCCCTAGACTAGGGGGCTCCCTCAAAGGCCTCCGACAGCCTCCTCAGCTCTCCATCTCCAATATTCCATCTGACACTCACTGCCCCCTGCTAGCATGACCCAGAGTATTTAAGAGGTGCTCACCCCCTGCCAGCCCACTTGCTGGATATTGGCTGGGACCCTCCTCAATATTCCAGGCAGCTCCTCCTAACCTTACACCCATTCTTCTGGAAGCTTCTCCAAGGTTCCAGCAAGTAGGGGGAGGTACCAGAGGTACTGCCTGATGAGTCATCCAGCCTCCCTGAGTCACTTACCCTGACCCAGATTCAACCCAGCCTGGCTCTCAGCCAAGCTAATAATTTACCTACACTAACAAACCTATTTATAATATTCTAGCACTAGAGGGTGCTACATGAGTTTGGAAAATGATTGTCAGTTCCTAGGACTAAAACAGAAAAGAATAGTCTAAAAACAGGCCACTAATTTGGCATATCTAGCACCTGTCTCTTAT
>BLSH010408216.1:738738-751563 GCA_018402905.1 Glandirana rugosa
CAATGATCGACAGTTCAAGGTCACAAGTCTTCCCCAAAAGAAAAATAAACATTTAAATACACATGACATTTGAAAACCCCTTCTGAACACTGGAACTTGACAGCTAGTAACTGACTGTCATGGCCCCTGGAATCAAGTGACAGATGAGCACCGCAAGAGTGCGAATCGCACCAAGGGTTGCATGGCTTACCACAAGGTTGTGGACCTAGGGCTGACTACTGCTAAGTAATTCTGGCTGATACGGGGAGAGCACGGACACTGAAACACAAGAAGCTAGTGCATTGGTTTCCCCAGACCGTGGAATCTAAGAGCCAGTGGGTGTTCACCAGAGCCTCTAGTGCTGAGGATGGATTTGGCTGCAACTGGAGGTTGGCAGAGGGGAAGCAGCAGCACAGGAATAGCAAAAATAGTCAGAGGGAAAGCGAAGGGTCAGGACTACAAGCAGACAGGAGAAACCGAGAACAAGCCGAAGATCAAGGTATCAGGCAGGAAGGGATAGTCAGACAAGCCAAAGCTCAGAACACAGATAAAAGTCAGAGCAAACAAAGGAGACAACCACACACAAGCCAAAACGGACAAACGTAGATCAGCAATGCAGCCTTTCACTGCCAGGTGTTATATCCTGTTTCCAATTGAGGCCTGGGGTGGAGACCATCTGAGGAGGGCCTACTAAAGCACACAGGTGAGGGAGGCCCGGCCTTTAACTGGACACATGCAGCAAAGGTAGGCAACAGATAGGACATGAATGTTTGTTGTGGTTTCATGGCAGAATGTTTACTGGTTTCATGACACCGACATTTAAAAACGTCCATTTTGCCACATTTACATGCCATGTTTATGCACATTTAGAGGCGTTTATGCATGTTTGCGTTTAGAATCATTTTTTTACAAATAACAGATTTTACAGATCAGTAGACCCTCCCAAATGCCTACAATGCAGGAAAAAAAACAAACAGTCTCTCTCACTCTTTTTTTTTACCTTGCAAATGGTCAGAAATGATTCCCCATTGAAATCGCCTATAAACTAAAACACTTATAAACGCGAGTTACCACGTTTAGACGCATTTACACACTGTTACCAGCACTTGGCATTTCAAATTGCCTTGAACGCAATTTTCTGCTTTCAAAAAAATGCTTCTAACTTCAACTGCTTCTAAAATACTATAAACGCCTGAGTGTACCTGTACACATAAGATAAGATTGAGGAGAGTTCAGGGGCTGCTGAAAAAATGCCCAAATGCTCCTAAACATCCGTTTACCAGCTGCAGTGTTCATAAGGACTAAATAGGTGCAGCTTACTATATTATGAGAATTACCAAGAGATTGTTGGATCCAGGGATAGTAACAAGTACATATTTTTTAAAAGAAACTTCTATTTTCCATATACAGTAGCTTTTAGTACACTGAGCTCATGCACTTGTGATCTCCTACCAAACCAACACTCTTATTCCTAGCCACTGAATACATAAAATTATAGTCTTTGCCTGTGTGCTTAACCTCTACAGATCCACGCTATAGCCAAAAGACGGCTACAGCACGGATCCCTTTGCGTGCTCCCCGTGCGCACTCACAGCCAGCATGGGCATGCCCGCGGGTCGGGCGGACTCGATGTCTGCTGGAGACCTGCGATCACCTAATAGAGCGGCAGAACGGAGAACCGCCAATGTAAACATGGCGGTTCTCCATTTTGTGAGGGGGACATAACAGATCTACAGATCCCTGTGATTGGGATCAGTGAGATCTATTACGTCCCTGCCAGCCCAGCCCCCATACAGTTAGAACACATACAGGGAACACAGTTAACCCCTTTTATACAGTAATCAGTGGATATTTACATTTCTGATCACTGTATAAATGTCAGTGGTCCCAAAAAAGTGTAAAAAATGTCCGACATGTCCACTGCAATGTCGCAGTCCCGATAAAAATCGCAGATCGCTGCCATTACTAGTAAAAAAATAATAATAATAAAAACGCCATAAATGAATTCTCATTGTTTGTAGACGCGATAACTTTTGCGCAAACCAATCAATATACGCCGATTGTGATTTTTTTTTTTTACCAAAAATATGTAGAAGAATATATATCGGCCAAAACTGATTAATACATTTTTTGTAATTTTTTTTTTGGATATTTATTATAGCAAAAAGGAAAAAATATTGTTCTTTTTTCAAAATCTTTGCTTTGTTTGTTTATAGTGCAAAAAATAAAAACCGCAGAGGTGATCAAATACCACCAACAGAAAGGACTATTTGTGGGGAAAAAAAGGATAAAAATTTTGTTTGGGTACAACGTCGCACGACTGCGCAATTGTAATTCAAAATGCGACAGCGCTGAAAGCTGAAAATTGGTCTGGGCAGGAGGGGGGTTTAAGTGCCCAGTAAGCAAGTGGTTAAAGTGCCTCTAACGTGAAAATGAAATAGTAAAGCCTCTTACCTTTGCTGCTGTGAATGCTGTTCAATTCACATGGAATCATCCCCCGCAGTCTTCTTTTTTAAAGAATACATTTTTATTGAACATTATCAGAGGCTTGCACAAAGTGAGTACAATCACAAGAAAACAGAACATTCCTTAATAAATGAAAATGTTCCTTGAAGATGGTATTTTGTGCATGTCTTCATACAATTATTTTGTTATAAAATAATATTGGACAAGCAGTAAACACTGAGGTTACTGAAGTGCAATGATGTGATGCAAACCAGGTCCCTAAAGTCTTCTGAAAATGAAACTCTGACCTCTACATCATTACAGGACACAGTAGTAGAGGCCAGCAGGAGAAACCAATGGTGAACAGTGTCAGTTTCAGAAGATTTGAGAGGTGACTGCTCTTGAACTCTTGAGCTTTGTTCAGCACCGTGGGCAGCAGGATAGTGAGTATTTATTCTCTTCTTATATAGGTAGCAGGGATTTTACCATATCATTTTTAAAACAGTGTTGCTTTAAGGAGTATCTATGGTCAAAATATGAAATCGTATATTCTTTTCTACATTGTGTTTCAATTATTTCTAGCGTACGCCTATTATTTTGCATGATTTTGATGTCTAAAAACATACATTTTTGAAGAATCCCATGTAATTGCTTCCTTGACTTCTGTGACATTTATTCACTATGCCCTGTTTGTAGGCACTGCTGTGCATAGGTGTGCGCACGGGGTGTGCCGGGTGTGCCCAGGCACACCCTAATCACCCCCATGCTCTGTCTTTCTTTTACTGCTAGAGCTAGCCTAGAGCTAATGCTAACTGCTGCAACATGTGTGCACTGTCTGTAGCTCAATGGGATCGGTCCACACCAGCAAAAACAGCTGTGCTGCAAGTGGGAGTGGGTCCCTGTGATTGTACCCCTGGGACCACTGCCGCGGAGGAGTAAACTAGCTGTATTTTCCGATGCGGCTTCTATAGTTCCGGTCAGCGCTATACAGCTGCACTCCGCCTGCCTTCTGGCTTCTCTCTTCTCACTGATTTGGCACTTTGAAAGAAGCAGCGGCACCTGGATAGCAGCAGGCGGGTGGCTGCTAAATAGAGGCTAGCAGCCAGTGAGACTGAGCAGGGCAGGTACATGGTGGCACCTGAAAAAAAGGCAATTCTATGAACCCTGGCTTGCTAAAAAAAAAAAAACAATGCTTGTCAATAAAAAAGTGTGTATATATTTAAATAATATAAATATACATATATTTATTTTATATATATTTATTCATTTATTTGTTTTATATATATATATATATATATATATGTATTATATATATATATATATATATGTATTATATATATATATATGTATTATATATATATATATATATATATATATATATGTAATATATATATATATATATATATATATATATATATTTAGCCAAGCCAGGGTTCATATTGGATTCATATGAATTGTTGCCTTTTTTCATATATATATTTATTGGTATATATTTTTTTTTTGCCCATATATACACTTTTAAAATTATAGTAGATTTTTAAATGTAATTTTTTTAAATTCTTCTTACACGGGTTAAAATAACGCTTTGATATCAGAAATCAAAGCATTATTTTAATGTGTAAAAACTATTTAAAAAATGACATTTAAAAATCAGCTTAACCACCCCTTGAAGATTTTCCCCCTTTATGACAAGGCCACTTTTTGCTATTTAACTGCATTACTGACAATTGCACAGTCATGCAACATTTTACCCAAATTAAAATTATATATTTTTTTTCAATGCAAACAGAGCATATATATATATATATATATATATATATATATACACACACACACACAGACGCACGCGTGTTTGAGCTTTGGCTTGAGGTGCACACCCTAATGCGATAGGCTGCGCACGCCTATGCTGCTGTGTCACACATTTCACAGAGCCTGCCTTATAAACTACAAAGGTCCTGAAAGAAAAAGTTTCAGGAGGCACCATAGGGATATGTAGTCTGAAGAAATCAAAGGAATAAACAGAGGAGAAGCTGCAAAGCATGCAGGGGGCCTACGAAGGTGTAGAAATAGATAGACAGCAGACAGGCAGAACTCATAACATGAAAAAAGAAGTAAGCTTATATTGCATTGTCAAAAATGACTATAGTTTGTATTGCTATTACAATGCTGATATTATAAAATGAAAGTGTATGGTTTGCTAATGGAGCTCCTTTAAACCTGTATATGGGGTGAGCGTTCATGCACTTCTGCTTAATGACTACTGCAGGGAGAAGGCAGTCTGTTTCCTGAGTTAGAGTAGATGCTAAGGATTAGAGGCAGCTCACAACCAATGTGACAACAAATGCACAAGTACTTTAAACTATTTATCTGTTTCCCAAAACAGTTACATTCAAGGCAAGTCGCGAATGAAAGCTGTCACAGTTGCTTGTGCTTTCAGCCAAACTGTCAAGCCATGAAGTGGTTGTTGTCATAGCTGATCACATGTGCAGCACCAATGCAACTGCAGATCAGCAAAGGCTAAGATGGCAGCTTCCTTGCCTGCAGAGAACTGGAGGGTTTAGTTCTCCTTTAAGTGAAGCTGAATTTTGCGGGGCAGTTGGAGCTCTTGCTATAATGTGCAAGTTAACACAGCAGTGCAGCCTAAGTCAAAGCATGTAGCAAATGTTTTTTTTTTAATTATATTTTCTTTATTGAAGCATTTTCCATTTACATACAAACATTTAAAACAGTCCACTCTCCCACCCCTTTCCCACCCTTCTCCCCAGAGAATATGATTCTAGGGATAAGCTTCTAAATTACATAACATACAGTATCTCACAAAAGGGAGTACACTCCTCACATTTTTGTAAATATTTTATATCTTTTCATGTGACGACACTGAAGAAATGACACTTTAGTGAGTGTACAGCTTGTATAACAGTGTAAATTTGCTGTCCCCTCAAAATAACTCAACACACAGCCATTAATGTCTAAACCACTGGCAACAAAAGTGAATACACTCCTAAGTGTAAATGTCTAAATTGGGCCCAAAGTGTCAATAATTTGCTTGTTCGCCATTATTTTCCAGCACTGCCTTAACCCTCTTGGACATGGAGTTCACCAGAGCTTCACAGGTTGCCACTGGAGTCCTCTTCCACTCCTCCATGACGTTATCACGGAGCTGGTGGATGTTAGAGACCTTGCACTCCTCCACCTTCCATTTGAAGATGTCCCACAGATGTTTAATAGAGTTTAGGGCTGGAGACATGCTTGACCAGTCCATCCCCTTTACCCTCAGTTTCTTTAGCAAGGCAGTGGTCGTCTTGGTCGCCTTAATCTGCTTGTCTTCAGCAAACTGTGTGCAGGCTTTCTTGTGCATCATCTTTAGAAGAGGCTTCCTTTTGGGAAGACAGCCATGCAGACCAATCTGATGCAGTGTGCAGCGTATGGTCTGAGCACTGACATGCTGACCCCCCACCATTTCAACCTCTGCAGCAATGCTGGCAGCACTTATACGTCTATTTCCCAAAGACAACCTCTGGATATGACGCTGAGCAAGTGCACTCAACATCTTTGGTCGACCATGGCAAGGCCTGTTCTGAGTGGAACCTATCCTGTTAAACCGCTCTATGGTCTTTGCCACCGTGCTGCAGCTCATTTTCAGGGTCTTGGCAACCTTCTTATAGCCTAGGCCATCTTTATGTAGAGCAACAATTCTTTTTTTCAGATCCTCAGAGAGCTCTTTGCCATGAGGTACCATGTTGAACTTCCAGTGACCAGTATGAGAGAGTGAGAGCCATAACACCAAATTTAACACTCCTGCTACCCATTTACATCTGAGACCCTGCAACACTAACAAGTCACATGACACCGGGGAGGGAAAATGTCTAACTGAGCCCAATTTGGACATTTTCACTTAGGGGTGACCTCACTTTGGTTGCCAGCAGTTTAGACATTAATGGCTGTGTGCTGAGTTATTTTGCGGGGACAGCAAATTTACACTGTAAAGTGTCATTTCTTCAGTGTTGTCACATGAAAAGATATAATAAAATATTTACAAAAATGTGAGGGATGTGCTCACTTTTGTGAGATACTGTACATGTCCCATTAGTTCACCCTCCCCCAGTTGCTTCCACCCATCACACCTCTTTCTCAAAGCTATAAGTGTGTACACAAATTCCTTATATTAACCTTGCTTCCCATATCAACTATGCACCCCTCATTATACAATAACCCCTACCACCCCTCTTTACTCATGTCTACCTACTCTTTGTTTTCCTTTTTAGTGCATCCCGTCTTATCTAATAGCCAGTTTGTTATTACTCTTAAATTATTACTATCGTATGCCCTTATTCTATATCTAAAATCCCTTTCTGTTTACTATATCCTTACACACCAGGGGTCAACCTCCTGCATGTATTATCCTTTATCTTTCCTCTCCCGTTACTCTACCCCTTCATTTCCAAACAGGTTTCCATGTTTTTTCAAATTTTTTAACAGTGACTCGTTTGGTATATACCGACTTTTCCTTCCATATTATCTCATTTATAGCCTTAGTCCATTCCCCAGAGGTCGGGGGCATCGCTGACTGCCATCTTTACGCTATTAGTTTTCTTGCTTGGAATAAACATCCAAGCACTGCTGTTTTATCAGAGTCTCTGTTTCTCTCCATATAGCCCAGCACACAAAGCCTTACCTCTAGTTCTAAGGAAGTCCCAAAGACTGAGTTTATGATGCCAAGAACTTCTTCCCAATACCGAAAATAATTTTGGGCACCTCCATACAATGTGTATAAGATCGCTTATCTCTTGGCATCCGGTCTCCGTCCAAACAGAAACAGCCTTTGGGGGGTATAATATGCTCTATGCAACAAAAATAGATGTGACACTCTCTGAGAGGGGGACACCAACACCAATAGTCCCAGTTCCAGTATTTGCCTCCATTGCTCTACTGTTATTTCCCCTATGTCTTCCTCCCACCATCTCCTACTAGGGAGATCATACGTCCCTTCAATTACTGTCCTGTATATGTGTGCGTACAACCCAGAGATTAATTCCTTGGACGTACTTAACTTAATTACCCTTTGGAGAAGAGATATATCACTCCATTTCAATACCTGTGTTTATTCAACTGTGCATCCAGAGCACATCTAATCTGTAGATATCTGTAGAAGGACTGATTCGGAATATCGTACTCTTCCCTAAGATCCAAAAATTACTTTAGAGTTCTGTCAACATGTAAATGGACAAGGCGACTTATACCATGATTTTCCCACTCTTTAATTTTCCCCATTACATGGAGATCTTGCAAGTTTTAATTATCCCAAAGGGGACATTACTATGTAAATCCCCTGTACGGCATTAAGGCCTTAACTGTTTCCCACACTTTTACAATCATTATCAGTGTTAGATTCTTGAGGGAGAAAGAGTTTGCCTCCATTGCCTCTACTACAATGTTAGAAGGGGTATTAAATAACATCATGCCATTACTTACATCGCCCCCTTCCGGTATACTCCTCCCCCCTACATGCTGCAACTTTGCCACCAAAAAGTAAATCCGGGGGGTGTGGTAGAGCTATTCCACTCTCATTTTTTTGTAACTGCAGTGTACGTAAACAAATTCTAGCCGGGTCTTTCTTCCAAATTAATTCTCTTAAAAGAATGTCAGTTTTATTAAACCATTTTTTATGTATTCAAATTGGAGAATTGTGCAACACATACAATAATTGCTGCATCCATATCATTTTAATTATGTTGCATCACCCCGCTACTGTTAAGGGAAACCGACACCAGATCTCATGTTTACACTTGAATTTGGCCAAGAGTGGAATTATATGAATTATATATTGTTTGGGGTCTCTCGTAAGGCATATTCCCAAATATTTCATTTTATCCACTACTTCCAGTTGGGAAATCTCAAGTGGTAAGGTGTTTCTGAGAGGATCTACGGGCAGAAGCACAGACTTCTCCCAATTTATGGTCAATCCCAAGAATCGCCCAAAATCCTTGAATATGTTCATTACTGTCACCAGGGAAGACTAAGTGTCCCCCAGAAACAGCAATACATCATCTGCATATAATGCAATGCTTTCCTCTCCTATTGCCCTTTGGAATCCCTGCATATCTGAAGTTGACCTAATGGCTATCGCCAAAGGTTCCATTGCAAGGGCAAAGAGCAGGGGCAATAGGGGGCACCCCGTCTTGTTCCTCTAATGAGTTGGAACTTCTCAGAGTACTCATTATTAACTCTAACTTTTGCACTTAGAGCCTTATAGAGTATTCTTATTCAGTTAATGAAGAACGGACCAAACTGAAACTCCTCCAGAACCCGCCAGAGATAATGCCATTCCAGGCTATCAAAAAGCTTAACAGGATCAAGAGACAGAATTGCCCTTGATCCCTCATTCTCTGTTGGGGTCTGTAGGTTTAAATATACCCTCCTAATGTTCACACTGGTGGATCTGTTTGGTATAAACCCAGACTGTTCTGGGTGTATACGTTTCTGAATAATTTTATTCAGCCTGGTTGCTAGCATTCTCGCTAAGTTTTTTTAACGTCCAAGCGCAATAGAGATATAGGCCTATACGAGGATGTCTCCAAAGGATCCTTCCCCTCCTTATGCAAGGCAATTATAGTAGCTTCTGTCATAGAAGGAGGCAGTTTTCCCCCCACGGCCACCAAGTTTACTACCTTCAACAGTTGGGGAAGTAACACTTCCACATAGTGTTTATAGGTTTCTGGACTGGGAGATTTTTGATTTGCCATCGCCGCTACTGTCTGCCGTAGTTCTTCTAAGGTTATGTGGGCCTCCAAACTTTCTCCCTGAAAGTGCCGGGACCTCCAATCTCTTTAAAAAATTCCCCATCTCACCCTCCAAGTCTTCCCGATGTGATTGATACAATCCTTCGTAATATTCTTTAAATGTATCTGTAATCTCTGATGTATATGAGGAGACCCTACCCACTACTGTCCAAATTGCAGGGATAACAGGTGAAGAGGAATTTGTTTCAACTAAAAGAACCAAAATACATCCCACACTTTCCCCTTATTCTTCGCCTACCAATTCTGGAGAGTGAGGAATGAGTTCTCGAAAAACAAGAATATTGCTAACCGTCCAGATTCCACACTCTGCATATATCCAACAGCCTTGCCTCCTCCAAAAACTGGGAAAGCCGTCTATCAGGTGTACTCTCCGTCTGTACCCCTGGTGGGAATCTATCCATTCTCCTATCCAGGACCATATTAAAACCCCCAACTACTATAACCGGCGTGTCGGACTTATCCACCATAAACTCCATCTATACAGAATCTCTGCTTTAAATGGTGGAGGGATATATAGATTGGCCAGGACATACATCTTATTCTCTATAGAGCAATATAAAAAAATATAACGGCCAAATTCATCTATACTAATCTGCCTGCAAGAGAATACCACCCCTGTTCCAACCAGGATGCTCACTCCTCATATTAACTGTGGGGGCTTTTATTGTGACTGTTCCATGAAGCCCAAGTGATGCGCATATTGTCTTTAGTGTACAATCCCACCCACCCCCCCAAAAAGAAAAAAATGACCCGGCCTTCAGAACCCTCACTTTCAGCAGCTGGCTGAAAGTGGACGGCTCTACCTTTGTGATTTCATGGACGCAAATGGGCAACTCTCCCCGCTTGCTGGGGTCTCTGCAACAGTTCCCCCACTAGATTTCTGGAGTGGCCTTCAACTATGCACTTTTCTATGAAGATATTTATGGACACCAGGCATATCCCCGACAGTTGACGGAACTGGAAAACACTTGTCGTTGGGGAGAGCCGGTTTGACAATTTGCGTCTCGTTGATATGTCATGCAGAGAGTTTTATCCCCCTATACCTCTCTAGGTGGGAAACAGACCTAAATATGCAATTCACTAACTCCCAGAAGGAGAAGATCCTTCACTTTGCTCAGAAGTCCTCCATAGCAACTAGAATTCAGGAGACTTGTTACAAAATCTTGGCTCGCTGGTACAGAGTTCCCACTACTGTGCATCGCTTCTTTCCTCAAGTTTCTAATCTCACCGCGACCAATTAAGAAATACAAGACCTCTCTTACAATTCAGTTACTGAAAGCAGCCAATGCTTGTATCCCCCTCTGCTGGAGATTGGAGACCCCACCATATAAAACTCTCTGGTTTACTAAAATAAATGACTTAAGGGATATGGAAGATCTCCCCGCAACCTTGCACGGGCGGGAGGAGATTTTCCGTGAGACTTAGAAACAATGGAACCATTTTGTTCATGCAGACTCATATCTCCGGGAGATGTCATAACCCGCCTGACTCCTTGAGCTTGGTGCTCCGCTCCCGGGGATCCTTAATCTTGCATGTTCTCTCCTTTGTTCTTCTCGCTACCTGTTCCCTTCGCCACTCTAGGGGTACACTCCTTCCTTTTCTTTTTTACTTTCTTTGTCCCCCCTCTCCCTTTCTGACCCGTTCTCCCCCCTTCTTTGATGGATACTCGGTTGAATTGTGGTGTTGGTATATGACTAATGCCCCTTTGTCTACCCACTTTATTCCAGTTTAATATTAATCCTTTACCATATTCCTCTCGGGTTGTGATGCATTCCAAAATGTTTTAGACTACATTACATAATATCCCGTGCCATATGTCAAATGTTTATGTCCTTTAAGTTGGCTGTACTTCATGCATTTTTTGAAAAATAAAAGATATACAAAAAAAAAAGAAAAAAATTAACCATAAAGAAAAAAAAAGAAAAACCCCATTCATTACTTCATTTCCTTCATCCTAAGTGCGGCCCCCTACCCAAGCTCCATTAATTAGTGGTGTAAAGTTATCCTTTCCAAATATGTCCTTGAACCATTTCTACAGGAACACTATGGGATTAGAACCCTCACTTCACTCAGGAAGACCCACAACCCTCACATTATTCCTGCGCAGTCTATTTTCCATGTCATCCATTTTTGACACATATATATTCAGTTTCTCCCTCATGATTTTGAACTCTTGTTTTATCGGGTTCAGGTCATTCTCCACTGAGCTAATCCTCCTCTCTAAAGATATTGTTCGCTTGCGTATTTTTTGTAAATCATGTCTCACAAAAGATGATAACACCTCCTTAATACCCTTCAATTGATTAGACAGTTCACATGGCATGAAATCTTAGATGTTGACGGCTTGCAGAACTTCTTTAAGTGAAGGTTCTCTCTCTAGTGAGGATCCAGCTTCAGGGAATGGCTCAGGCTCAGGGATTTCTCCCTCTATCGTTCTGTTGCTTGTAGGATCCGTCCCTGGTGCTGCTGTTATTTGTCCTTGACGCTTTATTGCAGGAGGAGCTCCCAGTTGAGCTTTGACTTGTGGCCGCTCTCCCTCCTTTATTGGTGTCTGGGCAGGGGTATGAGCAAACCGCTCCGGCTTAGCTGCCGCCGCCTGGTTCCCCTTTTCTTTTGCTGCCCTTTGTGGCTACACACCAGCGCTCTCCTGATGCGCTGACTCTTCTTAGTTTCTCTGCATCATGGCAGGTACACAGCCTATGTGTATCAAGGCTCACCTGCGCCCCTGGCTCTCAGGATCTCCTGGGGACACTCAACAGTGATCCCCTCTATGCTGTGCCCACGCCAAAGAGCCACCGCTACCGAGCCAGATTGACTCGTTCCCCTCCGCCTCTTTCTCGGAGCACAGCTGAAAGGGTTCTACGGAGCTAGAGCAGGAGCTGGCCCACACACGTCTGCTCACTCTGATATCCGGTCACGCCCCATGTGGCAAATGTTTACTGGCAAAAAAGACATTGCGCGATTATGCCATTTTTGCCATATGAATCCTATAGCTTTTTTATTGTGGGACCTTAGTTCCAGGGGCGGACCAAGTGGGGGGCGGGGGGGGCGGGCCGCCCCAGGTGCCAGACTTTGGGGGGGTGCACAGTGTCACTGCATCTCAAGGGTGGCAGCCAGGAGCCCCTCATCCGTGGCTGCTCTTTCTTTTTTTTTTTAGGTGGATTGTTGGATCGGATGAACTAACTTGGTTGGTTGGATTGAAACACCCCCCCCCTCTCAGCGGCGCAGTGGTATGGTCTCTCTCTGCCTGCTCTGTGTGCGTGCATCACTGACTGCTCCGCCGCTGCGCTTCCACTTCCTTCTGCCTCCACCCGCCGCCCTCCACTCACTGCTGCGCTGCCGCTGCTGTAGAACCGGTCCAGGCTTGAGGTCCGCCCGGCGCCGGCACCCGCCATCTGATGTGAGGTGAGTACTTAGTCTGGAACTTGGAATGTCTCTCTGTCTGCGGCCTGGCCCCAGCGGCGTTGCTATGGAGATGCAGGGCCCCAGCGGGGGGTGCGGTAAGCACCAGGGCAGGGGGTCACACAGGGTGACGCCAGGCTGCGGCCTGCCAGAGGGGTGACACCAGGCCGGCACTGGGTGTTGATGTTGCATTAAGAGG
>BLSH010408216.1:807644-843775 GCA_018402905.1 Glandirana rugosa
TTTGAAGTCACCTAGGGTTAAATCGTTGTTGTCTTACATGAGTGTTTGTACATCTTGAGAGAGTGTCAAGAAACCCGAACATCACTTACGACTGTATCTTTGTACATTCTGTTGTTGCTAAATTGGGATCCACTGAAGTTTAGAGAACAAAAAGGGAGTTCTACAGATCCGCAAGTGTAACGTTCGTTTTTGGGGTTGCTAAGTGAGACAGCTACGTGTCAGAGTGTTCAGAAGAGGCTGCGGCCTGTTATGCTGTCTCACTGTATTTTTTGCCTGAGAGTCTGTCTGCCTATTCATATTTTTGATTGTCGCTGAAAGGGTGTCCTGAGCTCCCTACCCCTCTCTCCTTGTTCTTGTGTGAAGAATAAAAGTTATCCTGTTTAAGCATCAGAAAAGTGATTGGTGTTCAACTTCTTTCAATATACCCCTAGACAACTGGAGATACGAGCGAGCAAAGGGTTGTACTGTCAGAGTAGTAAATTATATCTTCAAACTCAGCCGGTCCTACGGGGGTAAGCGCTACATTAAAAATCTGTGATTCCACAATGAAGCATTAATTTCATGTTGATCTATTAACTCCTATTTTAGAAAGCCTGATGTTCCCTTTGGCAAGACATCCCTCACCTTCTTATCTGTTCTTTTATAACACATAAATTCTCTGCTCTTACCTCCAAACTAACGGTAACTACAATATCTACAAATACAAGGTCTCTCCACCAAACAAGGACAGGAAAGCTACAGTGTGGGGATAGTATAGTAAACTACAAAGAGTAGTCAGATCCAAGCAGAGGTTTTGCGTACGTGGGTGGCAAGAATGTGGTCTGATTCAGCCAAAGGTCCTGGGCAAGCGGCAGACAAAATAGTAGCTAGGTTTAAATGGATATCGTGGGCAAGCTGTAGGCAAGAGAGTAGTCAAGTCGATCCTGGGACAGCAGTGAAGCAAGCAATAAGAAGTGTAATATAGTTGTTTTACACAATGCAAGCTGGCAAGAAGACACAGCGCCAGCCCCTTCAGGGACACACACAGCATTAAGAGGACCTAAAGTGGTTGTAAAACTCAGACATAAAATAAGAACTAAGCATATCCCTCTATAGTTTCTACTTATCAATTAAAAGCACTAAATGTGATTTCTGTCTGCTGCTTTGTTTCCCTGCTATCAGCATGAATTACTGACAGCCTCCGCTCTGTTGCCATGAGCTGTGTGACGGGGGCTCTGCAGAGTGTAACTTCAGCTCCCCACCCCTTTTTCTGAACTCTCAGACAAGCTTATAAAGTCTGGACTTTGGACATCTGTAGAGAAGCCTGCAGATAAACTGGTACAACATATGTGGGAGGATTTGTTTCATCTCTGTGTACCCCCTGAGGCCAGTCACTTCAACGGGTTATGTAGGTACAGCCACTTTAAGTACTACCAAGGATTCTACGAGCACCATTAAATGCATTGGCGGGTATTCTGTGAATAGAGTTTTGGAAGTCCTATTGAAAAAAATGTTAAGCTGATCTACTAAATGCTCTAAACAGAAATTAACCACTTCTCCCGGGGTGACATCACCAGGTTTAAGTGGCTATACTAGGATGATGCCTTTAGCTACAGGCATCATCCCTATATATATATTTCACCTGGCAATGCCCTGTAATGTGGAAGTGATTCAAGTAGCTATACAGCCACTCGATCACTTCTACAGGTGGCGAAAGGCTGCTGCAAATGCCGCCAATGGAAACCAAACTGGATCGTAGCGAACGTCCCAGACGTCACAGGCTCCTCCCGACGTACGTTTCGTCACACTCATGTGACTTTTTAAAGATACAAAACAAGGCAAGGTCACTGTCCACCACCTATAACTGGCCACTACAGCAAGGAGCTATGGAGGGGCATCTACAAACAAACAACAAAGAATTTCAAGCTCAACTTACCGACCAGTCTGTCACCAAACAAATTCACCTGTCTAACAGTAGCGTTTAAAAGGCAGGGGATTGGTTACACAAATTTGCAAGTGCATGCGTAAGATGCAGGCCCCGCCAAGGCTCCCTGTATACTGCAGACCTAACTCTATATATGAGGCTTCACAATGGAAGCACATGCAATTTAATGGATAGATGGAGGACAGGTGACTGGAGGAGCCCATCCCTCTTTAAAGGTACATTCCATTCCAGCAAGAGTCAAGACCTTCTCTACAAATGAGTACTTTTCTTAAAGCGGAGTTCCACCCAAAAGTGGAACTTCCGCTTTAAGGATAGGTGACCCCTCGACATGCCACAATTGGCATGTCATTTTTTTTGGGGGGGGGCAGCTGGGACCCTGTTTTGACAGGGTCCCAGCTGCCCTTCCTGTCCTTTCTGTCACCACAGAGACAGAAGGAAGTTCACCTTCCCCCCTCCCACCCGGCAATCTTCTGGGACACATCACAGGTCCCAGCTTTTTCTACACTATAAGGGCCCGCGGTCCCTGCCTCCAAAGGGCGGTTCAGAGGCTGCGCTAATTGAGAGCAGGCCTCATCATGTGCTAGCTAGGCCAAATAAGTAATGTGCAGGAGGAAGAGGAGTTAACTGAGAAGCAAGTGTTGAGCTGGAGAAGGAGTGTGTATACTGGAGTGTATATAGTACGGTCCCGTTAATGAACTTTGGGCATCTCATAAATATTCCCATCATCATCCAAGTTTAATCCCCTAATAAAACAACAAAACAAAGTACCGGCTTGTTTTTGTGATCTGTGGAAAAAGGTGATTGAGGGCATTGTGACAGGTGGAACCACTACTTCCAGCAACATCTACAGGGCATGGCTACATTATTAGGCTTTAGAGGAAGAGTGAAATGCATTAGGTGGGACAGGGACGTCACGTTCGATCCTTGGAGTGCACGCTGCAGAATGGTGTTCCAAGCCGGCATTAAATGCTTTATACAAGAGTTCACTTTGTATTTTAACCACTTTCCGTGCGGCCTATGGACAAATGATTGCCGGGCCGTGGTTCTGTTACGCCATTGACGTCCTCAGGATAACCGCGATTGCGCGCCCCTGCACCGCTGCGATCGGTGGCGCAGTGCGTCAGTCTGACCCACGGCATTACAGATCTCGGTAAACAGCTTCCATCGGAAGCTCTTTACCACGTGATCAGCCGTTACCAATCACAGCTAGTCACAGTGTAGACAGGAAGAGCTGTTTATCGGCTTTTGTGCAGACGTGAGTAGAGGAGAGCCGATCAGCGGCTCTCCTGACAGAGGGAGTCTGCACTGAATGTTTATCAGCGCAGCCCCCCTAGGATCGCCACCCAGGACCATCAGGGAGCCCACCAGGACCACCACAGACTGCCCACCCAGGGACCACCAGGGAGACCACCCGGGAGCCGATCCTGACCATCAGGGAGCCCACCAGGTAAGGGCACAATTCCCAACATGGATAGCACTCAGTGCCAATTTCAGATGCCACCCAGGACCACCAGGGAATGACAACCTGACAGTGCAATCTTTCATTGCCACCCACCAGTGCCACCTATCAGTGCCCACCAGTACCACCTAACAGTGCCACCTAAAAGTTCCCACCAGTGCAATCTATCAGTGCCCAGTGCCACCTATCAGTGCCGCCTATGAGTGCCCATCAGTGCTGCATATCATTCTATCAGTGCTGCATATCAGTGCCACCTATCAGTGGCCATCAGTGCTGCATATAAGTGCCTCATCATCAGTGCCGCCTCATCAGTGCCAATCAGTACTGCCTCATCAGTGCCCGTCAGTGTAGATTCATCAGTGCCCATCAGTGATGGAGAAAATTTACTTATTTACAAAGTTTTGTGACAAAAACAGAAAAATACTTTTTTTTTTCAAAATTTTCGGTCTTTTTTTTATTTGTAGCGCAAAAATAGAAACCACAGAGGTGATCAAATACCACCAAAAGAAAGCTCTATTTGTGGGAACAAAATTATAAAAATTTTGTATCGGTACAGTGTAGCATGACCGCGCAATTGTCATTCAAAGTGCGACAGCACTGAAAGCTGAAAATTGGTCTGGGCGGGAAAGGGGGTAAGTGCTTGGTATTGAAGTGGTTAAAGAATATTTTAAATAAAACAGAATTACGCTATGTATATCTCCTGATTCTTCTTACATGCCATTACAATGGAGAGATTTTTTTTTTTTGCTGGATGCACGGAGATCTGCTGGGGATCCATCACAGGATTCTGAGGACTCTGAGGATCACCTTTACATTGACAGGCGAAATATAAATTGAGAGTTGGTGAGTAAGGGCACATGAGAAGGGGAGCACAGCACCTGACTGCCCTCATCTGCACTTTATTTGGAGCACGAATTGCACTTTAGAAGAATAATTAGATTTTTGCACTTTAAAGACTGCACAAATTTGCACTTTCTATATGAACTTTATTTATGATTATTACCATTTTTGAATTTTTTGTTTAATTGTGAAGGATGTAAGGTCTCAATTAGAGTGTATTATTGCCCTTGTATAGGGAATTGCATGTTCTAGACAGCTCTTGGTTTAACACATAGCATATAAACAGTCTGTGTCTCCTATATTTGCATGGTGGTGCCTCCCGATATTTCAAATAAAGTTTATTGCATTCAATCGTGTTCTTTGTGATACTTCATCAAACCTATATCGTGCCCCCAACTTCAGTGCTTGTAATGCACTCACATTCAATAAAATGTCATTTACACAGCTTAAAATATGATTAAATACCTCCAGAACCGCTCCAAAGGCAGCTTGATGACGTCACGAGTGGACCGGAAGTGACCATTTGGAATGGTTCTGGTGGTATTCAATGACATTTTATTCTGGGTAAATTACATTTTATTGAATGTGAGTGCATTTTTTGAAAAAAATGAGTGTTTGTAATCAGCACTGTGTTTTGGCCTAGGCCGACAAGGCCCAGGCCTAGGGCGGCACTTTGCAGGGGGGGCGGCCCCCCCAAGAACAAAAGTCCCTTCCTCCTCCCAAGCCAGCCCATTCACTGCCGCAGTTGCTGCCTGCAGCGTTTGGAGAGCGTCTCTCTCATGGAGCACAGATCACCCCTCCCCTCCACATAGAAGAGCAGAGAGAGAGAGAGCGTCAGCTTGTCCTCCTTCCATCCTCTCCTCCTGTATTGTGACATGGAGATACATGAGAGTCGTCAGATAGTGGCTTGATGGCAGACGGACCCAGCTACATAGTGTAAATCCTGACCTGGAGAGGTGAGAGTATGGGATCCTCACTGTCTCTCCCTGCAAACCTCACACCACTTATCTGAGCTTTCTGACTTTGTTTCTCCTATCTCTGTTATCTGAAATAGGGACACTGCTCTGGTAATTAACCCTCTGTGTTCCTGGTGCTAGGGGAGGACTGTGCTTCTGTACTGTTGTTCAATTGACATTTACACTGCTGCTTACCTAAATGGTTAAGTCTACAGCTTATCATATACAGGCTGGTATAAATGGCATTTAACACCTTAGTGTCTGCTTGTATGTGGTTAACCTTCCATAGCTACCTATATGCCTAATGCTGCCATATGAAGAGAAGTGTCATTTCTTTATAGATCAGTCTGGATTTTATTGCCCCTCCGGCTTTAAGTGGTTGTCAAGTCTAAAAAAAAAAAAAAACATGCAAGAGAAAGGCATAATGAGCTAGTATGCATCACATACTAGCTCATTATGAAATGCTGACCTTAGATTGACGCTGTAGCAGTGGTCCCCGAGCACCGCTGTGACTGGTGACATGCTGTGTCCGTTGTCTTCCAGGATCCAACCAATCACAGCGCGGACTCCAGTGCTGTGATTGGCAGGAGCCGTGCTGACGTCACTCCCGCGCATGCACACGGGAGATGTCATTCACAGCACACTTAGTGAAGAAACGGCCCAGTCGGGCCATTTCCTCACTGCGCATGTGTAGATGACGTTGGCAGATATAGGGAATATCTCATAAACGGTGCAGGTTTAGGAGATATTCCCGGGACCTACAGGTAAGCCTGAATATAGGCTGACCTGTAGTGTAAAGTGGTTGTCATGACTTGACAACCACTTTAAGGCACCTTTCACAGGCTTTTCCGTTCAGGTCCGCCTGTCCGTTTTTCAGGGGGACCTGATCGGACGCTCCATTCACCTCTATGGAGCAAATGCGATATGTCTGCTCACATCCGCCACTATCCAATCCGATCTGGTCCGCTCCGCTAAATCCAGACAGATGGAGACCCTATTTTCCATCTGTCTGGTGGATGGGATCAGATGAAAATGGATCCGCCTGTCAATCTCCATAGAGGAGAACTGGGCTCTGACAGATCCGTCTCCGCACAGTGAGCGGGACGGCTCTGTCATCCACTGGCTCAGCGGATGGATCCCCGCTGAGCAAGCGGAGTCTGTTAAAAAGAACATGCCATGTGTGAAAATTGGTAAGTAAGTTTAAACATCACCTCCTCCCTATAAAATTACACTAATGCCCCCCTCTGCTGCTCTGATTGAAACAGACTGCTATTGCTCTTAAAAGCAATCCACACACAAATTTCTTTTCAGAGGCAATTGACAGGCAGTGAGGAGGCAATTTGCTGCCTCCTCACCACCTGTATTAAACTGCAGTACAGACCCTTTTACTTGAATGGGTTGCATTTAGTAGTAGTGGGTTGTAATTCTTGAGAGTCAGTGCGTAAATTATGGCAGGCTTGTAGGGGCCCAGTGCATTACTTTACCCATGATGCTACTAAGATGGCCCTGGATGTGTGGGCGGGAAGTTTAAAGCTCAGCAGCCAGAAGAAGAAAGCTGTCAACAGCAGAACCCTTCCCAGGCATTCATTGTGCTCCTAAGAAGTTTATTA
The DNA here is from genome assembly GCA_018402905.1 of Glandirana rugosa. Classification (NCBI taxonomy): domain Eukaryota; kingdom Metazoa; phylum Chordata; class Amphibia; order Anura; family Ranidae; genus Glandirana; species Glandirana rugosa. Next base: position 814,434 of record BLSH010408216.1, read on the forward strand.
GGCAAAATCTGAGAGGTATAACTGTGTGTAAACCTGTGTCATGCATCTGCCTAATACTCCGCCTACCCTCTTCCGTGGCATCCTTACATATCACAACTTCCTCCTGGCCCGGGCTCTGTGTCGATAGAGGGGAGGACGAGGGGAACCCCCAGGTCAGGTACAATTAGAATGCAATTGGATACCCTTATTGGGCACTGGTAAGGAAATGCTGATGGGCACTGGTGAGGCTATGCTGATGGGTACTGGTGAGGCTACATTGGTGCGTATTGGTGAGGCTGCGCTGATGGGCACTGATGAGGCAGCACTGATAAGCCTGCATTGATGGGCACTGATGAGGCTGCACTTGGTACCCACTTTCAATGTACAGCGAGGAAGAGGTGGAGCTCTAAGAGAAAAAGGTAGAGCCTAAAGATCAATGGGTGTGGTTTACAGATGACAAGGCGGGTCTTAAACACGAAGGGGTGTGGCATTGACAGGAAGGGGTGGGTCTTATTTAAATTAGGAGGTGCACAAGTTTGGTCAGGCCTAGGGCAGCACAAAACCTAAATACACCACTGTTTGTAATACTACACCATGAATTTTCTTTTATTGGGAGTGATGGCGGAGATATACAAAATGGCCCAGCAAGCAGTGAATGTACATCCAAAAAAATTCCTTTTTGGCTTCTGAGTGAACAAGTGGGGATCTTGGTGTGAAGGAAGACCTTATGAAAGCATACTAAAGCGCTATATGACCTTACTTCATAATATGTGGATCATAATAATAATAGAGGTAAGAGCATTGTGAGCACAGTGGTGGCACTCTATGGTGTGTGTGCACTATCAGCACTGAAGTTGGGGGCTAGATATATGTTTGATGAAGTATCACAAAGGACAAAATTGAATGTAATGAACTTTATTGAAAATATTGGGAGACACCATGGTGCAAATCAAGGAGACTGTTTATTTATACACAATAATTTTACATTTACTTTTACTTTTATTTTGATTTATTTTTTTATACATGTATGTTGATTCATGTGAACATGGTTCAATGTTGCACTTGTCATATTTAGCACATGTAATTTGTTGTAAATATTTGGGGCAGTGCAGCATCAATCTTTTGAGTTAATTTATACGTGGGAACACAATGGGTGCTAGCAGAAGCCACGCATTCTGTATTATATACACTGTAATTTTTGGAGTAGTGCAGGAGTTATGCTTTAGTTACTTTGTATATTGCTGAACACCCTGGACCTGTATTTCATTTGACAAGAGTTTGCAGGCAGTTGAGAGAAGGAAAGTGAGTTTTAAATAATGTGTAAAAGGCCATATCCTTTTACATTGATTATAAAATGGTATTATGCATTTCAGACCATTTTTAAGGATATTTCTTATAAGAGAAACACAGAATCTGTGATAGTGAATCTCCTGAACATGTAAAAGCCTGGCTGTCAAGCAGACAATCTAACTTCATTACTCTGAAGGAGGCAACAAAGAAATTGTTACTCCTGGTTCCCTCCCTGGACAATGTACATTCATTAGTATGTTAAATGGCTAGATAACTTTGTTATGAATGTAAAGTTGAGGCCACATGACCACTCTATTTTTTTTCTTCTCTTTGTGGTCTGGTGGAGTAGTGGCACTCAAGTTCTCACCAATAGTAAAGCCCAATGGCTTTTGGGGCTGTGACATTATGCCACCCAGGGGAGGGCTGGCAGCCTTAGGCCTGGGGGGCAAGTCCAGTCAAGTGGCCCAGTGAATCACCAAATCAACTCACCATCCATGCCCACCTGGTTTTAGAACAGATATTGATGTTATGAAGCAAGACAAATATGATACAATGTGGTAACATAATTTAATGTTAATAGCAACAAAGGAGGTTTAACAAAAATAATGCATCAATGCAGCTCATCAGTGCCCACCAATGCAGCCTCATCAGTGCCTATCAGCTTAGCCTCATCAGTGCCCAGCAATGCAGCCGCACCAGTGCCCATCAATGCAGCCTCACCAGTGCCTATCAAATGCAACCTGATCAGTACCCATCAATGCAGGCTCGCCAGTGCCCATCAGCACAGCCGACCCTGAGTGCCCTCCCCCCCTTTGCCTGCAGTTAGTTGGTGGCTGCACCCCTGGCCCCTGCTTCCTTCCTCCACAAGAAGAAAAAAGTGTGAGAGGGCAGCAGTCGTCGGCCATTTTGAATGTAAGTTAGGGTGGCCTGGGGGGCAATTGCCACCCTGTCCCCTGGCCCAGCCCTCCCCTGATGCCACCCCAAGAGTACTGAGAACTACAGCTCTAACGAGCAGGGTGCTCTGATACCTACTGTATTAAATTGTATATTGTAAATTGTATTTTAATTGTACTGTCTGCCCTCAAGTTGTAAAGTGCTGCGTAAACTGTTGGTGCTATATAAATCCTGTATAGTAATAATAATATAAGGGGGCTTTAAAACAGCAGCTGAACATGTCAGGAAGAGGTTATTTGACATCGGATGTCACAAATTGAGAAATTCACATAAAGCCATAGCTAGATCAGAGATCACAAAGTTGCCCTGCATGCAGAACAAGTAGCTCTAAAGCACAAAAAAGGGGAGTTAGGACACGCTTTGTAGCAAACGTACAGTATCTCACAATAGTGAGTACAACCCTCACGTTTTGGTAAATATTTTATTATATCTTTTCATGTGACAACACTGAAGAAATTACACTTTCCTACAATGAAAAGTAGTGAGTGTACAGCTTGTATAACAGTGCATTGCTGCCCCCTCAAAATAACTCAAACAAAGCCATTAATGTCTAAACCACTGGCAACAAAAGTGAGTACAACCCTAAGTGAAAATGTCCATATTGGGCCCAATTAGCCATTTTCCCTCCCCGGTGCCATGTGACCTGTTTTAGTGGTTTCAGGTGTGAATGGGGAGCAGGTGTGTTAAATGTGGTGTTATCACTCTCATTTTCTCAAACTGGTGACTGGAAGTTCAACATGGTACCTCATGGCAAAGAACTCTCTGAGGATCTGAAAAATCATTGAAGAATTGTTGCTCTACATAAAGATGGCCTAGGCTATAAGAAGATTGCCAAGACCCTGAAACTGAGTTGCAGCACGTTGGCCAAGACCATACAGCAGTTTAACAGGACAGGTTCCACTCAGAACAGGCCTCGCCATGGTCAACCAAAGAAGTTGACTGCATGTGCTCAGCGTCACATCCAGAGGTTGTCTTTGGGAAATAGGCATATGAGTGCTATGACACATGTAAGGTTTTAATTCTTCTCTGCTGTTGGACATCACAGTGATTTCTTTTTGACCCTAAGGTGTGTCCATCAGCAAAGGACGCTTTGGACTAGGCATTGATTGGATGATGACTGATCACTAACACCTACATTTATCTATAAATGTTTTAATCTTTTGCTCTTCAGTCTGGGTTATGACTAAGCGGACATGTAGTCCGTGAAACGCGTCAACCTTATGCCTTGTGGTATTGTCATTTTGTCTGTCATATGACTGGATTGTAATTTTACATTGATAAATAAACCTTATCTATTCATTGCAACTGAGTGCGGTCACACCCCTTTTGCTTGCTCATGTTGTTTGGATGACGGACCAGACCTGCGCCTGCTTCTCTGAATTTTTCCCATCCATACCTGGAGCGGTTCCACCCCCTCCTCCTCAAAGATTTGCTGTTCCGTGCTAAGAACTGGCTCGGTGTGAGGAGCTTACCTTTTCACTGTTGGATTATTCCTACGAACCAAACTACGTCCAAGGACACATTTGTAATTGTAGGTGAGCTCTTTTTTACTCATTATGGCAGACATTATGGAACACCACTTCTGATGCCTCGACCTACAGTCGCATATTTAAAACCTTTGGGGACAATCCCCTACGTGTCAATTCACAGAATGCCCTCAGCCAGGGACAGGGGGATGTATCCAACCAGATTAAATTGATTTTTCGAAAATTGGAAAAATGTTTAATCAAGGAGGTCAAGGCTTTTTGGGAAAAGACCACCCTCATGGAATACCTTAGTCTGGAACGTATCCCTAGGGGTCTTCGCAAACTATGAACCTTTTTAACGATGCCTTGAAACAGGAATGGACTAAGCCTTTGTCCTCCTGTTCAGCAGAGCTTATGCGGATCATCATTGTCTCTAGGAACCTTGAATTAGAAAGATTACAAGGAGAGATCTCCATTTACCAGCAGGAGATGTTATCATTGAAGGATAATCCATTGTTTGAAGAATTGGATCGGAAATTAAATAACAAAATTAATACTATTGAGACTGACACTATTGAAGGCAAGAAGGAGAAACTTTTGCGGGATAAATTGGACTATGATTTGGACAATGTGTATTCATGGAAAAAGCTCAATAGAGGTAAAAGATCCCGTTATTCACGTTTGAATAAAAAGAGAGTGAGCTTTTCTGAACTGGAGTCCGATCCTACAGATGAGACGGCAGCTTATACAGCATCCGACACTTCAGGGGATATTCCTGGAACCTCCAATACAGTGCCACGATCTAGCACACCAGTGGCTACGAAAAACGAACAGCTCCCCAAAAAGAAAAAATTTCAGAAGAAGAAACAAAGTCATTCAAAAAAACAAGGAGAGGAGGAAGGACTAGTCGGAGATGCTACACACAGCCATTATTCACTCAGGACCCACCAACAGAAGAAGTAACCCACAATGTTATCAACATTTCCAGCAAGGTACTGTCTGGTAGTGATTTATCATTATTGAGTAAAGGACTGGGTTTTTGCCCAGCCACACATCTTGATCCCTTTAGAACTGTTTTAGACATTAACAGTTTTGTGAGGAATCTCACTATACACAGACACTATTTTGGAGCACCTGAGACTGAAGCGAATGATGAGGCTATAAATTCATGCATTCCTCACCATTTGGCCCTGGAGGCAGTGTCTTTCTGGTTAGAAAGATTTACTAATTTCTCTCCAGACATTCGATCGTTCATAGGAGAGGTGCTTCAATATCTGCTGTCCCACAATTTTTTCCTTTTTGATGGGGTGTACTATCTCCAGAGGTGTGGAGCAGCCATGGGGGCCAAGTTTTTGCCCTCCTTGGCCAATTTGTACATGGCATGGTGGGAGCGCTTCCACATCTTTGGAGATGGTAACCCCCTAAGGGCTCAGATCGTCTTGTACTACAGGTACATAGACGATCTGATCTTTATCTGTCAGGATCCTTTCCCTTTTGACCATTTTCTGGAACAACTCAACATGAATCGTTTAAATTTATCTTTTACCGGTACTTCTGATTCCAGCACTATACATTTTCTGGATGTTCAGCTTACTGCTGAGCATGGTGGGGTGTCTTGTGGCTTATATAGGAAGCCTCTATCAGGGAACAGTCTTTTACACGCCAAGTCAGGACATGGCGCACCATACAATTAAAAGTATACCAGTTGGACAATTCTTGCGTCTCCGCCGCATCTGCAGTAATGATACTGCATTTGTAGCGGAGTCGGCCAGAGGGGTTTCACCAGAGGGGCTATCCTAGATGGATGTTTAACATAGCGAGACAGACAAATAGACAATCTCTGCTCGGTCCTTATAATGGAGTCATTCGATCACAGAAATCCCATAGGTCTAGAGGCATTACTTCCAATAATGATAGACCGGTTGGCCAAAACCTTCCAGCTCAATGCAGGCCAAATCGTCTGTCTTTGGTAATAGGATACAGTGCAGAGTTCTCGGAAATCCAACGGATAGTGCGCAAACACCTTCCAATGCTCAATGCCGACCCCGTCTCTTCTCAGATTTTGGACAGATTTCAACATTGTAGTGAGACGAACCAAAACCATTGGCAACTTTTTATCACCTAGTTTCTTTCAACCTAACAAACAGACACAGTCCTCTTTGACTTGGCTACATTGTAGGGGAAACTATAAATGTGATACTCGTGACTGTCCTGTCTCTTTTTGTTCTGTGGTAGACAGTAGACACTACACTATGGAGAAATTCTACAATTGCAATACTAGCTTCATAGTCTATGTCATTACCTGCACTCAGTGTCCTGCACAATATGTAGGCAGGACAACTAGGAGACTTTGAGATAGATTCAGGGAACACCTGTCAGACATCAGAACTCTGAAATCAATGAATGTTGCACGACACTTCAATAACATACATCAAGGTAATACTACCTCTATGACAGTTCAGGTCATTGAGAAAGTGTCCCTAGGACCCCGTGGAGGAGACCTTTTTCATCTCCTCTGCAGGAGAGAAGTGTTTTGGATGCATAAATTACGGAGTAGGATTCCAGAAGGTATGAAGTTCGAGTGGGACGTATCACATTATTATGACAGTTGATCTTTTAATCCGTCCCACTACCATCCTACTCTATTCAACTTCTCACTAAGGTATTCATGGAGGCTTTGATGTATTGTTCTATTGGGAATGCCTGTATTTTTCCCCCTTTCTCTATGGGTGTGTTTTTTGCTATTTTTGCTGTGCTTTTTGCTATTTTTTCATATTGTACCTTTATAGTCACTATTATTTTTTGATATTTTTGTTTGTTTGGTTACTATATTCTATTCTGAACTTTTCAACATATCAGCTTTATATTTTGCATTTTGTGATTAGATGGTGTTGGAAACATGGTTAAATTGAAGTGATTACATATGGTTGGCTGTAGTCCCTGTTGGCATCAGTGACCATATGCGGGATGGATCTGGGGTTTCAGTGGGTTTAGTATATGGACTTACCATACAAATTTGTTATAGATGTGACCCTTTTGTTATGATACTTCAATGTACAATAAACATCTATACATGTATGTAATTTGTAGCACAATAAAATTTATTAACCCTCCCCCCCCTTTTTTTCACACATTGAACCCGGTTTTCATTGACACACATTATGCTTCCAACTCTTTTGCATTGGGGGTAGTGTTTATGGATATTCGGGAATACTTGTGCAAGGTGTGACAACAACCAAAGTATTTCAGAACATGGAGTGATAATCACCATTTATAATTACCTAAGTGTAGGTGATATTTTATGTTCTTTTGATTTACATTGCCAACTTTATCATTTTTTGTAGTTTGTTTTTTGTAGTTCATTTTTTGTAGTTCACTCTCTAACTAGATGGTTGTTTGCAAAAAATCACTTTGTCCAGGTATATCTCTGTGGAGTGAAAAACCTGGTTCCATCACATTTATGGTCATTTTGTCCTTTTTGAATACGGGTGGAGGTAGAGAAAACGATACGATAATGTTCTTTTACATATAGACAAGCTCATTTTCTGCACGCTCAACAAGTGAGTATAATTTTTGTGCAGGTGCCTCATTTTCCCGCTTTCATTGAGAGTTATTTTTCTTCCTGCATTTGAAAATTGTATTTGTAATATATTTCTCACTTTAGTGCTGTAATTGATACCGATCGCATTACAACAAGATCGGTATGTGTATGTGTTTTTAAATATCACACATGGAAGGTTTTAATTCTTCTCTGCTGTTGGACATCACAGTGATTTCTTTTTGACCCTAAGGGGTGTCCATCAGCAAAGGACTCTTTGGACTAGGCATTGATTGGATGATGACTGATCACTTACACCTGCATTTATCTATAAATGTTTTAATCTTTTGCGGTTTTTAATCTTCTGGGTTATGACTAAGCAGACATGTAGTCCATGAAACGCGTCAACCTTATGCCTTGTGGTATTGTCATTTTGTCTGCCATATGATTGGATTGTAATTTTACATCAATAAATAAACCTTATCTATTCATTGCAACTGAGTGCGGTCACACCCCTTTTGCTTGCTTAGGCTATAAGAAGATTGCCAAGACCCTAAAACTGAGCTGCAGCACGTTGGCCAAGACCATTCAGCGGTTTAACAGGACAGGTTCCACTCAGAACAGGCCTCGCCATGGTCAACCAAAGAAGCTGACTGCATGTGCTCAGCGTCACATCCAGAGGTTGTCTAGACGTATGAGTGCTGCCAGCATTGCTGCAGAGGTTGAAGGGGTGGGGGTCAGCATGTCAATGCTCAGACCATACACCACACACTGCATCAAATTGTTCTGCATGGCTGTCGATCCTAGAAGGAAGGTGCAGATGGTGTCAAGTGTGTGTGGCGGCAACCAGGTGAGGAGTACAAAGACAAGTGTGTCTTGCCTACAGTCAAGCATGGTGTGGGAGTGTCATGGTCTGGGGCTGCATGAGTGCTGCCGGCACTGGAGAGCTACAGTTCATTGAGGGGACCATGAATGGCAACATGTACAGTGACATACTGAAGCAGAGCATGATCCCCTCCCTTCGGAGACTAGGCCGCAGGGCAGTATTCCAACACAACGACCCCAAACACACCTCCAAGATGACCACTGCCTTGCTAAAGAAGCTGAGGGTAAAGCTGATGGACTGGCCAAGCATGTCTTCAGACTTAAACCCTATTGAGCATCTGTGGGGCATCCTCAAATGGAAGGTGGAGGAGCGCAAGGATTCTAACATCCACCAGCTCCGTGATTTCGTCATGGAGGAGTGGAAGAGGACTCCAGTGGCGACCTGTGAAGCTCTGGTGAACTCCATGCCTTAGAGGGTTAAGGCAGTGCTGGAAAATAATGGCGGCCAAACAAAATATTGACACTTTGGGCCCAATTTGGACATTTTCACTTAGGGTACTCACTTTTGTTGCCAGCAGTTTAGACGTGAATGGCTGTATGTTGAATTATTTTGAGAAAATTTACAGTCTCTTATACAAGCTGTACACTCACTACTTTACATTGTAGCAAAGTGTCATTTCTTCAGTGTTGTCACATGAAAAGATATAATAAAATACTTACAAAAATGTGCGGGGTGTACTCACTTTTGTGGGATACTGTATATACAAAAAATACAAGCTGGAGATCTGTTTTAAAGACACCGGAGTTAATGCACTAAAGCCAAATAGACAGTTTACTTTGCAAGGGAATTTTCTTACAGCTTAAAGTGTGGGAGTCCACAACCAGCAAGATAGAAGAGACTGGATATGGTATTAATGGACACCTCCTCACCCTATCTCCGCACATCAAGACATCATGCAAATGGTAAAAAATAACCTCATTGCGCAGTATCACTGGTAAGTAAATTTATTGTAACAAAACCACAGCCAGCATACTCACAATGATAGAAAACATTTATGCATAAAATCAGAGTAAAAACATCAGCATTTCCATTCAGTAAGATGACCGAATATCATGCTGAGGCAATTTCACGTGATGACCCAACTCCTCCTACTGAGTTTCCTTGTGAATAGACGTCATTAGGGGCATGGTCACCCACTAGGAGGCCACCTCATATATAGCCAGTCGGAAATAAACAATCACGATTGTTCAGAAACAGGAAGTCGGGACAAACAACACGAAACCGGAAGTGATGTATGCACTCCACCGGAAGGAAGTGGAGCGACACAACAACATCCTGTGTCTCAGCCAATACCAAAACAGGAAGTGACATATGCGCTCCACCAGGAGGAAGTGGAGCAACAAGATAAGATCCTGTGTCCCAGCCGATTATCAATGAAGATGAATGCTGCATTTATTACATGGGCAATTATGATAAAGTTCCCCATACAGATGAAGATCAAATATATTGCAAATAACCCTAAAACACAAAATCATAAATAGGAGATTAATTTATTATATAATAGTGACGTTGCCAAAAAATCCATTTGGTCTCAAGACGAGAGACCTCCCTCCTAACATGGCTACCCCTCCAATGAGGTTTAAGCTGGTCAATAGCCATGATGGAGGTGCCACTGAAATCCCTACCATGGGGACTATCAAAATGCCTAGACAAACTATGTTTAGGGAACCCCTTTTTGATGTTAGCAATATGTTCCTTCATACATACCTGAAAGGTACGAACAGTACGCCCAACATACACCCAACATACTGTAGTCCACAAGAACATGTAATCATGGAGCCCACATTTTTGGATGAACACTGTCAAGAAGGATTGAATAACATACTGTCTGAACGTCACGTTAGACTGAAAAATGGTGGTTAGCCCTACAGGCAGCACGTCTACATGGTTAAAAGCCCTTCATTTGTTGAAAAAAAAAAAATACTCCTTTTAGGGGGTGCGATGATATTTGGGGCAACCTGTAATCTAAGAGGTGACTATAGGGCATCTGGTAGAACTGAGCCCAAAACCTTGCTGTTTTTTAGAACATCCCAGTGCTTTCTAAGAATATTTTTAATCAAAAAAACGCTGAGTAGAGTAGAAAGTAAGAAAAGAAAATTTTGAAAAAGAATTATCCCTTGTTCTCACAGCAGGAGGGGCTAATAAAGCTGTCCTATCCCTCACATCAACTTCTTGGATAGTTCTATCAAGGTCAACAGGATCATAGCCCTTTTCCAGGAACCTGTTCCTCAGGAGGTCTGCCTCCCGTTGGAAGTCCTCCCGAAAGGAACAGTTTCTCTTTAACCATAAAAATTGGCTTTTTGGTACAGCCTTAAGCCATGACTTATCGTGACAGCTCTTAGTATTGATATAACCATTACGGTCAGCATCTTTAAAAAGTGTTGAGGTCACTAGCTTGTGTTCATGCACCATGATCCTCAGATCAAGGAAGTGTACCTCCTCCCTACTCATCTCATGCTGGAGGACAATGCCCCGGTCTTTGGTATTGAGATGATGCATAAAACGATTGAGAGAGTCCTCATCTCTGTCCCATAGGAGGAGGACGTCATCAATGTATCTCCTCCAGAGAACCAATTCAGGGGGAGCATCAATGACATCCTCCTCCCACTTGGCCATAAACAAGTCTGCCATACTCAGGGCGAACTTGGTGTCCATGGCCACGCTACAACATTAGAGAATATAAGATCCCTGAGACCAAAAATAATTCCGTCCCATTGAGAAATCTAATAATTGAAGGATGAAGTCCTATTGCTGTAATGGAAGTGAGGAATCCCTATTCAAAAAGTATTTTACTGCTTTCCTTCCATGTTCATGTGAGATGATGGTGTAGAGCAGGGATATGCAATTAGCTGACCTCCAGCTGTTGCAGAACTACAAGTCCCATGAGGCATAGCAAGACTCTGACAGCCACAAGCATGACACCCAGAGGCAAAGGCATGGTGGGACTTGTAGTTTTGCAACATCTGGAGGTCCGCTAATTGCTTATCCCTGGTGTAGAGGGAAGCCACATCTGCGATGGCTAAGATGTAACACTCTTTCCACTCCACACTATCAAGCAGGTTAACGACCTGAGTTGAGTCTTTCAAATAAGAAGGGGTTCTGGTAACCAATGACTGCAGGAAGTTATCAATATAACAACCTGCTCTGGACATAATCAAATCGATCCCACTAACGATCGCCCTACCCAGCAGTCGTAGGGGATCCTTGTGTACCTTTGGTAAATAATGCAATACTGGTACATGTGGAGCCATTGGTACCAGAAAGTTATTTTTCTTTTTGGCAAGTATATGCTTCCCATATTCTTTTTCCACAATCATTTGTAATTCCTTTTTAAATCTGCATGTGGGGTTGCAGGGCATAATTGAATAAGTTTCCTCATCAGACCAGATTCTAGTTATCTCCTCCAAATATGCTTCCCTATCGAGAATGACAATCCTGCCCCCCTTGTCAGCGGGGCGGACAACAATGTCATTCCATGCTTTCAGAGAATCTAATTCTGTCAGGAACCATGAATCAGACCAAGACAGAAGTGCAGTAAAATCACACTTTTTAATAAAAAGGTAAAATGACATAAACAGAGTAAACATGGTCAAAACATAGCCAGGGTTTGATAATCAGTGCGGATAGTCAGAGCAAGCCAGTGAAACAGGAGTCCAGAGATCAGCAAGGTCAAACAAATGGCATGCAGGGTTAGGAGCCAGGAGGAGAATCAGCTAAGCAGGGTCTTGAATCCAGGAACCAGAAGGGAACATCAAACAGGCAAAGTCTTTCACAGGAAAACACAGAGAGATTTCTCCAGAGATGTTGACCAAGGCGAAGGCATCCACAAACTGATCCAGGCAGTGTATGTAGCAGCAAAGCTGGCTTAAAGAGGCAGAATATGGTCATCAGGTGAGACAGAGTGGAAGCTGAGACTGGCAATTAACCCTCAGCTGAGCAGCTTGCTCTGAGAAGGGAGAGCTGAGCCCAGCCCTAACAGTACCCCCTCCTCAACGACTCCCCGCCCCTCGGGGGGCACCAGATTATAGGGGAAAACATCTATGGAAAGAACGGAGGAGGACAGGAGCATGTACGTCCGATGATGAGACCCAAGAACGCTCCTCCGAACTGTACCCTTTCCAATAAACCAGGTACTGTATGCACCCAAGGAACATACAGGGGTCAATGATAGATTGTATTTTATACTCTTCTTGGTTCTCAACCTGAACAGGATGAGGACGTGGTAACGAGATGGTGAAGCGGTTGCATACCAAAGGTTTTAACAAGGAGACACGAAATATATTAGAAATTTGCATATTAGAAGGCAGGTCTAAAGCGTAAGCCACTGGGTTGATCTTGCGGAGAATACCAAAAGGCCCAATAAACCATGGTGCCTGCTTCAGTGAGGGAACACGGAGTCGGAGGTTGCGAGTAGACAGCCAGACCCTCTCCCCAACTTGGTAAGAAGGCACAGGTAGGTGCCTGTACCTATCATTGGCACGTCGCAAAGACTCCTGGACCTGTACCAAAGTGGAGCGAAGACCACGAAGATGCTCCTCCAATGCAGGAATTCTCTGAGGAACTAATGAGTCAGCAACATGGCTGGTTGGAAACCATAATTTGCCATAAATGGAGACAATCAGGAAGCGGTATTGATGGCACTATTGTGAGCAAACTCTGCCCAAGGTAACAGGTGTACAGGACGCCATGGCTGGGTCCTAGAAAGACGCTATATTTCCCCTCTGTTTGGACTGTGGTCCCTTTAAGTGAACAAAAAATGGTTAACTCACTGATCAGAGGAAGTAGGTTTAAGAGAGACAGGAAGTTGTTGGTGGGAGTGGAGGAGTCTGAAGGAGACTGTGAATGGTGAACAGTGGATGGTGTTGCAGCTGTGGAAAGGCATAGCAGGGTCCTCTCTGGAGCCCAGCTAACGGGGAAGGTTACCTACTGAAGAAACCCAAGGACTGATTAACTGTGATAGCATTTCGGAACTGTGCAAGTCGGTGAGACTTATGTTTATTTCTGTTGTTTTGCCGCTGTGAAGCTATTTGAGTTCAATAAACCTTCCTTTGATTGCAAAGCCTGTGTCCTGCGGTCTTTCTGGTCCCCCGAACTTTACAACTGGTGGAGGATGCGGGCAGGACAGGAAAACAGGTATAAAAAGAAAAAAAATACATTTTTTTTTTTGCTTGCATATGAACTTAAAACTGACATTTAAAGGGACAGTACATTGGATTTATGCCCTGGGTTAAAGTTGCACAAACCCTGAAAGCTGAACCAATGGAGGAGCTAATTAACCAGCTATCCCTGGCTAATATGCAAGCGCAGACTTGCCACGAGGAAGCTAATCAGCGCTTAGCAACCCAGCTGGAGGTACAACAAACTCACCACAAGGAAGCGCTGGCTCAGCAGCAAGAAATTACTCGCCTGTTGGTGGCCCAGCTCACAGCCCAGCAGGCAACCCAGCAAGGGGTTATGCAGGCTCAGATGACTGCCTTACAAGAAGCCGTGCAGCAGCTTTCTCAGGGGCATGAGCAAGCGGCTGTTGCCTCTGGCAACCAGGTGACTGAGTGCGAGCCATTTTTTATAGAACTTGCCCTTGAGTGACGATGTAGAGGCTTTTCTGGCTACATTTGAGAGAACAGCAGAGAGAGAAGAGTGGCCCCAGGATCAGTGAGCTGGCCTCATTGCTCCTTTCCTCACTGGAGATCCTCAAAAGGCTTACTTCGACATGTCACCTGATGATGCTAAAGATTATCAAAAATGAAAGGCAGAAATTCTGGCTCGTCTGGGGGTAACTATGGCCGTCCGGGCCCAACGAGTGCACCAATGGAAGTATCGTCCAGATCGGCCACCCAGGTCTCAAATGCATGACCTGGTGCAGCTGGTAAGAAAAGGGCTGCAGCCCGAGGTGTTGTCTGGCCCCCAAATCGTGGAGCGGGTCGTGCTGGACCGATACCTGAGGTCCCTGCCAGATGACCTTCAACGGTGGGTCAGCCATGGAGACCCCAAAACAGTGAACCTTCTTGTGGAGATGGTGGACAGATATACATTGGTGGAGGATCTACTCAGCCCTACTAAGCGTCAAGAGCCCAGGCTGCCACGGCTAGTTCGTTCCACTACTGCCCTTCTCAAGGATGTCCCACGGAGCCCTGGAACAAACACCCCGGAAGGCCAAGAATCAGTCCCTGTATCTCCTCAGTGTGCTGTTCCTGTTCGGAGAGTGGGGGATGTACAATGTTGGCGATGTCATTCCTGGGGCCATACCCGAGCACACTGCCCACTGCAAGAGGAGCCCATGGAATGCGGGGTTACCCAGAGGGGGTCCTTTTACGCCAATAAAGCATGCACCACACATCTTGACCTTATGAGGGGAGATTTTAGTGTGAAGTTCAAGTGAACCACCTCCCTGCCAGGGCGTTGTTGGACTCCAGAAGCATGGTAACCCTGGTTCACCCCAGAGTAGTTGGGAGGGTTTGCCCGGTAAACAAAACTTTAAGGGTGGTGTGCATTCATGGGGACACTAGAGAATACCCTCTCATCTCTGTGTCCATCTCCTCAGCATGGGGCACAGGTACTCAAGAGGTTGGGGTAGTGAAAAACTTGGTGTATGATGTTATAATAGGACGAGACTGTCGATTATTTGCGAAACTGTGGGAACAAGAAGAACTACATGAATGGCCCAGAGACTGGGGAGAAACTAGTCCCTCTGTTCCTGCTGTTCAGGGGAATAACCCTGAACTGCCAAATACTATTAATGAGGATGAAATGCTAATGATGTGGTTAATGATAAAAGTAATATGGATACTGTTAAGGATGCCAAACTATGTGGTTCCCAGACTGACCGGAACACTGGGGGGGGACCTTTTCCACTTCGGGTAATACTGGGGGAGGAGGATGATGAAGTGGCCTCTACCCCTGCCCTACCTGAGTTGGATGTTCCCCAGGGGGCATTTGGTGCAGCCCAGATGCAGGACCCCAATTTGGCCCGGGCACGGGAACAGGTTGTAGTGGTAAATGGGGTTCCCCAAGAGCCAGGTGCGAATGAGCGATGGCCACACTTTGCCATATGTGATGAATTGCTTTATTGGGTTAACAAAGTAAGAGAAAGTGTGGTAGAACAACTGTTGGTACCCCAACAATATAGACGAAAGGTTCTAGACCTGGCCCATGGGGGGTGTGGCCCGAGGAGAGGCAAGGTGGACGCCTCTTCACTGAGCTCTGCAGCACCTCTCTCCTATCCAAGACCATCTAGCCCAACGGAGGACGGGTGAGATACCACAAAACCCGGGGGGGGGACTCACCTATATCCCAGTCACCTCTTGGACGTTAGGTGACCCCAGCCTCCAGTGATTCCTGTACCCCAGCCTCCAGTGATTCCTGTCCCCCAGTCAGTCCTGTCCCCCAGCCGAGAGCCAGGCCGTCTTTCTCCGGCATCCGCAGGCCCATCCACAGGGGACTAGCACCTGCAAAGTATTGGGCCACCTATCATCCATCCCCCCTTAGCCCTCTGTGGGATCAACGGCCCGATTTACACCCGATCGCGGCGCTTGGTCCGGGCAGCGGCAACTAATTGAGGCCCTGGCTTCATTTGCGGCCTACATGGAAGAATAAGGCGGGCGCCATCTTTTGGCCGAAAAAGAGTATACCACCCAAATTTCCTCCACATACACAGAGGAACACCCATAAACTACAAACCGTAACACAAGAGGCCATCACTTCAATAAATTACACTGAAAATATCAGACTTATAGCCCAGAAACTAAGGAAAATGGCCGCTTAGGCCTATATATACTGCACATTGCGGTCCATCTCATAGCACAAGGGGGTTGTTCTGCCTCACAGAATGGGCAAATCCAAAAGTGAACATTCCCCTGCACGCTCCCGTTCACCGAGGAATTCACCACAGGAGCCACCAAAACAGTTTGCTGAAATTTTCAGGTCTCGTTCGCGAGACGCCATGGCAGAAAAACAGACCTGGCCCATAATGATGTGTTAGGGGGACACCTGGGAATTGAGAAGACGGAAGCACGGATCACTGATCGGTTTTACTGGCCAGGTCTGAAAGCAGATGTAAAGAAATACTGTGCCTCTTGTCCAACCTGTCAGTTAACCGCTCTGGTTACTCACTTCCGTAGCCCTTTGGTCCCTCTGCCTATAATTGAGGTCCCATTCGAAAGGATAGCCATGAATATAGTGAGTCCCTTGGTAAAACCTGCTCGAGGTCACTCCTACATACTGGTGATCCTCGACTGTGCCACCCGATATCCTGAGGCGCTACCCCTGCGGAATACCTCCTCTAAGGCGATAGCCCGGGAGTTATTCCAGTTGTTCACACGGACTGGTTTTCCTAAGGAAATACTCACAGACCAGGGCACTCCTTTCATGTCGAGGGTTATGGCCGATGTGTGTAAGCTGTTCCGGATTAAACAGCTGCGTACATCAGTCTACCATCCCCAAACAGACGGTTTGGTAGAGCGCTTTAATAAGACTCTGAAGTCCATGCTCAAGAGAGTGGTACAAAGGGATGGGAAAGACTGGGACTGCCTGTTACCAGCTCTCCTGTTTGCTATCCGGGAAGTGCCACATGCCTCCACTGGGTTTTCGCCCTTTGAGTTTGTGTATGAGCAAAGACCTCGTGGACTACTTGACTTTGTTAAAGAGGAATAGGAAAGTGAGCCTGTTCAGCATAAGAGTGTACTTGAATATGTCTCCCAAATGCAGGAAAGAATCCTAACTGTGATGCCACTGGTCAAGGAACATTTGCAAAATGCCCAGGAGGCTCAACGGCGGGTCTATAATAGAGCCGCTAAAATAAGACACTTCCAAGTGGGGGATCGAGTAGCGGTGTTGATCCCCACTGTGGAAAGTAAATTCTTGGCCAGATGGCAAGGTCCCTTTAAAAAATGGGGGAGGTAAATTATAGAGTCCACCAGCCAGGCAAGAGGAAACCGTATCAGAAATATCACATGAACTTGTTAAAGCCCTGGACGGACAGGGAACCGGTGACCTCCCTGGCTGGTGAAAGACTCAAGCCTCAGGTTGGGGTGGAGAGTGTCCAAGTAGCAAATACCCTGTCTAAAATCCAAAGTCAGCAAGCCAAGGAGTTTTTGCAGAGAAATATAGAAAAATTTTCAGACTTGCCTGGTCTAACTAATATCGTAGAGCACGATATTATTAAGGAACCAGGAGTCAAGATCTGTGTCCGCCCTTACCGTATCCCAGAGGCTCAAAGGAGGGCCATTTTAGAGGAAATGTTGGACCTGGGGATCATTGAAGAATCGTAGAGTGAATGGTCGAGCCTGATTGTGTTGGTACCAAAGCCCAATGGGACTCTGCGATTCTGCAATGATTTCCGGAAATTTAATGACGTTTCAAGGTTTGATGCCTACCCCATGCCCCGGGTAGATGAGCTTATTGAGAGACTAGGTCCAGCCAGATATATCACTACCTTAGACCTTACTAAGGGATATTGGCAAATCCCGTTGACTAAGGCTGCATTTTCTACCCCAGAGGGGAGTTTTCAGTACAAAGGAATGCCTTTTGGACTACAAACTGCTCCAGAGAGCAATGGATAGGATTTTATGGCTCCACCGGGAGTATGCCTCCGTATATTTGGATGACATAGTCATCTTTAGCAGAGAATGGGAATCACACTTGCCCAAAGTCCAGGCCGTGTTGGACTCCCTTTGGAAGGAGGGGTTTACAGTAAACCCTGAAAAATGTGCTTTGGGAATGGAGGAGGTGAAATACCTTGGGTATATCATAGGCAAAGGTCTGGTGAAACCTTAGGTCAGCAAGGTAGAGGCTATACAGAGTTGGCCCCGCCCCCTCACAAAAAAGCAGGTACGTGCATTCCTGGGCATGGTGGGATACTACAGGAGGTTTGTACCCAACTTTGCCACATTGGCAGCCCCACTGACCGTTCTAACTATGGGTCGGAAATCGGTCATGATTGAGTGGAATGCAGATGCCGAAAAGGCTTTTTTGGAGCTCAAATCGGCACTGTGCCAACACCCTGTCCTGATAGCACCAACGTTTTCAAAAGAGTTCATTGTCCAGAGTGATGCTTCCGAAGTAGGGTTGGAAGCGGTTCTGTCACAGGTTGTCCATGGCGAGGAGCACCCGGTAGTCTTCCTCAGTAGGAAGTTAAAGCCAGCGGAGAAAAATTACGCTATAGTTGAGCGAGAGTGTCTGGCCATTAAGTGGGCTCTAGAATCCCTTAGATATTATCTCTTGGGGAGGAGATTCAGGCTGGTTTTGGACCACGCCCCTTTAACATGGATGAGACAAAGTAAAGGGACTAATGCCAGGATTACTCGTTGGTTCCTGGCACTCCAGGAATTTAAGTTTGTAGTGCAGCATAGGTCCGGGAGACTGCATCAAAATGCAGATGCCCTTTCCCGAGTTCATTGTTTGAGCTCCACCATTGCCTCCACCTCCTTGGCGTTGGGGCTGAGGGGGGGATATGTACAGGACGCCGTGGTTGGGTCCTAGAAGGACGCTATATTTCCCCTCTGTTTGGACTGTGGTCCCTTTAAGGGAACAAAAAAGGGTTAACTCACTGGTCAGAGGAAGTAGGTTTAAGAGAGACAGGAAGTTCTTGGTGGGAGTGGAGGAGTCTGGAGGAGACTGTGAATGGTGAACAGTGGATGGTGTTGCAGCTGTGGAAAGGCATAGCAGGGTCCTGTCTGGAGCCCAGCTAACAGGGAAGGTTACCCACTGGAGAAACCCAAGGACTGATTAACTGTGATAGCAGTTTGGAACTGTGCAAGTCGGTGAGACTTATGTTTATTTCTGTTGTTTTGCTGCTGTGAAGCTATTTGAGTTAAAAAAACCTTCCTTTGATTGCAAAGCCTGTGTCCTGTGGTCTAGCTGGTCCCCCCAACTTTACACAGGTCAGACCAGTTGTTATGGTGGTCAGAAATATAGCAACGTAAAAACGTTTCCAAGGACTGGTTGGCTTGTTCTGCGACCCCATTGGACTGCGAGTGATACGCAGAAGAGAAGGAAAGCTGAATTCCCAACTGTGCACAAACGGCTCGCCAAAACCTTGACACAAACTGACTGCCCCTGTCTGAGACGATCACCTTGGGAAACCCATGTAAGCAAAAGATCTCCTGAGCAAAAATGGATGCCAGTTCCTTGGGCGTGGGCAACTTCTTAAGTGGAATACAATGTGACATCTTTGAGAATCGGTCAACCACCATAAGGATAACTGTGTTATCCTGAGAGTTAGGTAATTCCACAATAAAATCCATAGACAGGTGGGTCCAAGGCCCCTCTCCATTGGGTATGGGTTGTAGAAAACCTACTGGAAGATGTTGTGGTGTTTTGTTCTGAGCACACACGGAAAAGGCTGCTCCAAAGACGGCTACATCAGCGGGGAGACTAGGCCACCAGAACTGTTGAGAAATAGCCCAAATGAGTTGATTCTTCTCTGGGTGACCAGCAGCCTTGGGAGAATGGTAAGTCTGGAACACAGCAGTACGGAGACTCCCTGGGACAAAGCAGTGGTCACAAGGTTTCTCAGGAGGAGCATGGATCTGAGCAGAAAGGATCTTGTCAACCAAAGGTGAAGTGAGACTGATACGAATTGTAGCAGGAATAAGATCAGGAGGTATCACAGGAATAGGAACCGACTCCATCTTGGAAGCAGAGGAAACCTGTTGCGACAATGCATTGGCCCTTACATTCTTAGTATCGGGTAAAAATGAGACTTGTAATTGAAGCTTGACAAGAACAGATCCTATCGCACCCTCCTGGGGGAGAGGCGTTTAGCCTCAGACAAGAATGTGAGATTCTTGTGGTCAGTCAAAATGAGAACCGGAACAGTGGTACCCTCGAGGAGATGCCTCCATTCTTTAAGGGCTAAAATGATCGCTAACAACTCTCTGTCCTCAATCTTATCAATAATTGCATTCTGCAAGAGACAAGTTCTTGAAAAAGTAGGCACAAGGATGCATAGCGCTCTCAGAGGTGGGAAGTTGGGACAGAAGGGCAACAACTCCAGTCTCTGATGCATCAACCTCAAGGATGAAGGGCAATGTAGGATCCAGATGTGCCAAAACAGGAGCAGAAACAAAGGCAGCCTTAAGACTTTCAATTGATTTTTCGATTGAAACAAGGGATGAGGCACGTCGCACGATGTGCCTCATTCAAAGTTCCAAATACCCCCCCTTTTTTTCAAAGGTCTTAATGGACTCTGGAGACCAATTCTGTGGGTTACCGTTCTTTTTGAACATATCAGTCAGGTGCATGACCAGAGACGAGAAGTTACGAAAAAATTTCCGATAATAATTGCCAAAGCCAAGAAAATGTTGTAGTGGACATAAATCCAGGGGTCGAGGCCACTGTAGAACTGCCGATAGCTTCTCTGGGTCCATCGAAAAACCAGCAGTGGAAATTACTTGGAATTGGATTATCTCATGGTGAAGAGCCCCTATGGCCATGGTCAATGGAACAGTCCCATGAGTCACCTGGGGAGGCTGTAGAGGTCTCCCATCAATAGCCTCAATGGCAAGTGGAGTAGCCTGAAGCTGCAGCGGAATCAAGTGCTTAGACACAAAGGCACTATCTCTGAACAGGCCTGCAGCCCCAGAGTCTATTAGAGCCTGTATCTCGATGGACAACTCAGACCAAGAAAGGGTAACCGGAACCAGGGGCTTATCCGTCTCAAAAACTGGGGATGTTACAATGCCACCTAAGGTCTGTCCCCTACAGGACCTCAGGTGCAGGCATTTTCCGGACTGGTAGGACAAGACTTCAAAAAGTGACCTGCCTGGCCACAATAAAGGCACAATCTCTCCCTCCTCCTAAAGGCTCATCTGCAGAGAGACATGTGAAACAGCGGCAGAAGGTCAATAAGGGGCGCTTGGGCGCCGCCTCCCCGCCACTGACAAGAAAATAAAAAGTCAAGCTTACAGCAAGTAGTGAGCCAATTGGTCAGTCATAAAAGACTATGTATGTGAGCTGAACAGTTGCACACACATAGTCTGATTGGCTGCCCTGAGCCAGTGACTGACTGGCATTGGATGCGGTGGGCAGGACTGTGGCGGACGTGCTGGCTGCGTGATTACTCGCGCAGGAGCAGCACTCTACTGGGTTTCAGTCCAGACTCCCACGCAGCAGACCATCCACAAGCCACGCAGCAGACCATACACTCCAGCACGCTCTTCGCAAGCCCAGCTCTGCACAGTGACAGCCTACTAAGAGATGGGGTAAGTGCAGGACTTTGTCCTGACTTCGGGGTGGGGGTCTGTCAGTGCAGAGAGCCCCTATTTGGGGCTCTGTATACTGCTACATGGTGACTCTGTATACTGCTATATGGTGACTCTGTATACTGCGATATGGTGACTCTGTATACTGTGATATAGTGACTCTGTATACTGCTATCTGGGGCTCTGTATACTGTGATATGGTGACTCTGTATACTGCTATATGGTGACTCTGTATACCGCTATCTGGGGCTCTGTATACTGTGATTTGGTGACTCTGTATACTGCTATCTGGGGCTCTGTATACTGCTATATGGTGACTCTGTATACTGCTATCTGGGGCTCTGTATACTGCTACATTGTGACTCTGTATACTCCTATCTGGGGCTCTGTATACTCCTATCTGGGGCTCTGTATACTGCTATCTGGGGCTCTGTATACTGCTATCTGGTGACTCTGTATACCCCTATCTGGTGACTCTGTATACCCCTATCTGGTGACTCTGTATACCTCTATCTGGTGATGCTGTATACCCTATCGGTGATGCTGTATACCCTATCTGGTGATGCTGGGCTGTATACTCCTCACATAAGGGGTGGAAACTATAAGGGGTGTGGCTCATGAGACGAGGGAGGGGACAAAAAGGAAGGGTGGGGTCTGGCGCTCCCCATTCTAAAATTTCACCAGCCGCCGCTGGTGTGAAGCCCAACTGCATGGGTTCTACTTCACTGACAGGCTTGGAACCAGGAGGTATGGGAGGTGAGGGAGGCACAGGTGGGACTACAAAGCTCAGAGCCAAACGTACAGGAGGTTTCCGCAAGCGCTTCCTAAAGGAAGGTCTCTCTCGGAGTCTGGAGTCAATGAGAATAGGAAACGTGATCAACCTCTCCAGCTCAGTAGAAATGTCTCGGGCTGCTATCTCATCTTTGATGTTATCTGAGAGACCATGAGTAAAAGCAGGAGTTCAGAGATCAGCGAGGTCAAACAAACGACATACGGGATCAGGAGCCAGGAGGAGAGTCAGCTAAGCGGGGTCTTGAATCCAGGAACCAGAAGGGAACGTCAAACAGGCAAAGTCTTTCACAGGAAAACACAGCAGAGATTTCTCCAGAGATGATGATTGTTAAATATGAGAATATTCTCTCGATATTCTGTAACTTATATTGGTGAGAAAAGTCCCAAGAAAGTCTGTTCAGTTCTTGTGTAAAAACTCAAAAATCGATTTAATAATAAAATGGTAAAATATTATAAGAATAATATTACAATACAAAATGAAAAAATAGCAATAATGAAGTTATAATCTTGAGATGAAGATTGTGTATAAAATCAGATGTGTATATCTGTGTGTGTATGTGTGTGTGTGTGAGCAGTTTCCTCGTGTCAACCCGTCTGATTTTTTTAAAAGTCTTTGTTCAAAACCTTCTACTCAAAACCCCCTCCTTCCTAAAAAGGGTTGGTTTAAAGTCCTCATATGTCTTGTAGTACTACCAAAACGAATCAAATGTTTCAGCCTAAACTTTTAGTCTAACGACCCCCCTCCCTGAGGAGATGCCCACAGAAATTCAATACACAGCTATGTTGAACCTGGGGGATGGGCAAAAACCATATGTACAACCATATTCTTATACAATATAACTTTTTCTATCCTCTAAATCCAATAATGTTACATACATCAATAAGTATATATATTCATATAAAATGTCCTTCACTTATTAATATCCTAATAAAGAAATATCATAGTATAAAGAACTTATATTCTTAAATCAAACATTTTAAACACTCTGCAGCTTAAGACATGTTGAAACCTTATACCCTTGGGATTGGGGAAGGATAAGAGAACTAACTCCTAATTATTTCCATGTGTTAACTTCCATAGGAATGTTTGCTACTTAAACATTTTAATATAACTTTAAATACAAACTGTAAACTATATTTGTTACTTTTCCAAATATAGAAAAGATAAAATATATATATATATATATATATATATGTATATATATTCAATTATTCTCAAGATCCAACACATTTACTCTGGTTAGTATTGTTAGTACAGAAATATTAGATATTAGATTAAAGAAGGCTTTTAACAAGATCAAGACAAAGGCAACTGCGATCTGATCCAGGCAGTTTATGTAGCAGCAGAGCTGGCTTAACAAGACTGGATATGGTCATTAGGTGAGACAGAGTGGAAGCTGAGACTGGCAATTAACCCTCAGCTGAGCAACTTGCTCTAAAAAGGGAGAGCTGAGCCCAGCCCTGACAAATTCCTTCTTAAAACAAAGAATCACCTAAGATTTTTTAATCCTCACAGCATCTATATCTTTAAGGACTAAGTCCCAAAACACTCCCAATTAAGGGGATAGATGACCTGGTGGATTAAAAAGGGAAGTGTTGGCCAATGGAGAATGTATAAAACCATCACCATTGGCCAAAACATTCCAAGTAGGGATATTGCTGAATATTAATTTTGCGCACGTTTGTGGACATTGATTAACATGTCAAACTTATTCGGTGGGCGGGGAGGGGCAGACTTTAGTCCCTGACTAAGTACATGCTTCTCCTTTACCGTCAACACTGCCTTACCTAGATTAAAAAGACCTCCATCATTTAGGTTCACCTTCTTTTTAGACTTGTTCTTCCTCCTCCCCCCTCGGGTGACTTGTTTTGCGCTACGGCCCTTTTGATTTTGTTGCCTCCCATGGGAAAAAAATTGGAATAGGGTTGTTGGGTAGAATCTGGAAAATAGCTGACACCTCTACCTCCCAGGGACCCCCCCTGGTTATTCCAGTAGGTGTTCCGGATGGATAATCCCTATTCATGAGACGAGATCCCTGGGCAAATTGATTTTGAGGATGCTGTGTGATATATCTATCGTCACACCAATCATCCTCACCATCACTAACTATAGTGTGTGTTTTTTTTTAAAATGAAAAGGGTAAATACCTTTTCCCACACCGCAGCTGTGTGGGGGTAAACTCACGTGACCACGCAGCGGCGGTGGGGGTAAATGTATTTAGCCTTTTAATTAAAAAATACACCCACACACTATAGTTACTAACTGCATAATCCAGAGGGGGTAAAAATATTTCTGCTGCATATTGCAGCTGAATAGAGGTGGGAGGGGTCGGGAGGAGAGCTACTCTCACACTGACAGGCAGGGAGGGAGGGGGAGAGGGGGAAATTCACAGCAGAGAGCGGGATGACGGAGGCACGTAAACTGACCAGCAGCCATGATTACTATGTTCAGCACAGACAGAGGGAAACAGGAACAGGCAAGATCAACCAGGTATATTACAAAATAGGAAGGGACAAATTACATGGCACAAGCACTGTGCTATAGATTATGCCTTAAAGAAAAGGATTTTTTTTTTAGGGTTACAACCACTTTAATGAATGAGATGTACTTCTGTTTACTTCCATCATCCAATCGGGTATAAGAAAAAAAATGCTGTTTTTTTTCCTGTCACTTGATTGGGTATTTTGTGCAAAGTGAATCTTCACCACATTCACGAAGCTCTGGGGAAAATTCAGTTACTAAGTAAACAGTCTATTTGCCTTTAATAAATAGACCCCCTGTCTCAAAATGAGTATGGAGGAAAAGGAAACTAAGGCTACAGCATACACTTTCATTTTATAACATCAGCATTATAAAAGCAATACAAATGGGAAGGCTGACTGCAGGTCAGCCTGAATTTGTAGGAGGAGTTGGGCCACATAAATGCCTGCCCTTCTCCTCCTCTATCTAGTCGATATTTCTCTTGTATTTGTCGACGCCCACTTGTACAAGCTCACTTCCGGTGCGATCATGAGACATCACAGGTGGATGCAGACGCTGCAGGGCTTGCTTCTTTTTTACTCTGTAAACACGGCAGGACCCCAAGCAACTTCTGGAGGAATCTCTGGCATTTCTGGAGGAATCTCAGGCATTTCTGGAGGAATCTTGGGCATTTCGTCAGGAAAGACGTGGCACAGCAGGGCTCGTTTCTCTCGGATCATTTAGCGGAACTCAGGTATTGATCGGGGGGGGGTGGGAATTTCAGCTGCCCGTCCGGCTTCTGAGTGATCACATGGCGGTTCATTGTTTCATGTTTTTGCACTGTGGGTGCTCTTACCTTCTGCAATCGGTGTCCTGTCAACATTCTATGTGGTGGTCTTTAGGTTTCAGTCTGATTGATCTGGTTTTACACCTGCACAAGCCATTACCAGACCCCCCCTCCCCCTCATCTGGTGTTCATTATACCTGGGCAGCTTACTCACTGAGCATAGTGACAGTAGCAACATAGAGTGGTATACCAAGCTAGCTGGCATGGGTTGTCCGTAACATATTGTGGGATGTATGGCAGGAGCAGGGTGTTCCCAGCAGTACACTTGGCCATGCATGACGGGGGTCTCATAGTGATGTGTGGCACCGCTATCTAAACCAAGGAACACATATCCACAGGTTCAGGTTTTTTACAATCACGACAAACACATTCCAGACATACTGTCTTCTTGCAAACGCTGCAAGCACTCACATTTTGCATGGTTTATGCTGCAATCACAGCAAGCTCATATCCAAATGCACTTCTTGCAATTACTGCAATCGATTACAGACGCACCTACATCTTGCAATCACTGCAAGCATGTATCCAGATGTATTTACATCTTGCAATCGCTGCAAGCACTCACCGTTGCACTGTTCATGTTGCAATCGCTGCAAGCTCATATCCAGACGCATTTCCTTCTTGTAATCCCGGCAAGCCATTACAGACGCATTTTCCATCTTGCAATCGCTGCAGGCACGGTTCCAGACATACAACATCGTGCAATCGCTGCTAGCACGTTTCCAAACATACATCTTGAAATCTCTGCTAGCACCCACTGGAGCTTATTTGTGGCCTGCAAGCTATCTAGACACACACACGTCTGGTATCACAAACAACAGGTCCAGACGCACTTACGGTTTCACCACTCCACTATTTTGTGAGGTTTCAGTCACATTTTCTATGATGCTTTTCCAAACTTGAATTATACAAGCCGTGCGCTCTCCCGAGTAGTAGCTTCTGTGTGTTTATGTTCCTTTTTTTCTTTAGTTGCTTCAGCACATCAACAGGGATTACAACATTGCACATTTTTCTGGGTTTAGTCCAGCTCAGGTGGGTACTCTTGATACTGGCATCATTCGTCACGGCCCATGTACATTTTTAATGGTCAAATCCTCAAGCATGAGGTTCCTGATGTCACACCATCACAGGGTGTGGGTGGGTGCAAATGGATTGAGTTGAATGTTTCTAATTGGCTTGTGTGGGTGCAAGTCTCCTCATCCGTTTTTTCATATGCATATTCATGCATTATGACATTTCGTTATTCATATCTTGGCCTGACACATTTTCAGGTCCATTTAGAATTTAGTTTTTTGATATTAATTTGCCTGCTGCGCCTCAGGTTACTCAGCCTAGGATGTGTAGGGGAGGTTACATGTAGTCCTGCTCTTACGGGGTTAATTTAGGACAAGCCTCCTTCACCATGTCAGGGCTTGGGACAGGTATGTACATACCCATAGAGTATGGGAGGTCATGTCTTAGGTTGGTCAGAATTACTTGGAGGGATTCTTGCTCAGGTCATGTGGTTCAACCTTGTCAGGTCACGGCATTTCACCACTGCAGTTACCTATTACGTTTATAGGTGCTAATGGGTTGAGATGATCGTTTCTTATTGGCTTGTGCGGCAGCAAGTCTCCTCACCTGTTGCACATATGGTACACATTACGATTGTTTCTTACGTTATTTTTCATTTACTACGTATGGTTGCCTGACACGTTTTCAGGTTCCCTAAATTTGAGTTACATCCTAGTTGCTAGTTATGCCTCGTTTCTGCCTCTGTAACAGTATGGCTGGATATAATTTTTTTTAAAAAAAGGGGGGGGTGTTTGTAAAGGCAAGTTGTGGGTACTTTCGATGTATTTTTCCTGCTTATGACAGTACTGTTTTGGGTCACATAGGTCATGTCGCAGGCTGCGGACATTGAAGAAGTTGCCTCCACTCCTTCTCCAGCTAGTGGTTCTGAACATGGCAGTACGCCCTCTCTCGGGACTTGGACCATCCCAAGACTCATGGCGGAATTGAATCGCAGGGGTATTTCGGCTCGGAAAGCGGAACTTTTCAGATTATTATTTCCTCGTACATCAGGCTCAGATGCTGAGCAGGTGACATTACGGACTGTAGCCTTATCACTTTCTCAGATCCATTCTACTCTCTAGTTCCCTGGCGACCTCCTGCAAGGAATTGCGTGCTAGGGTCGAGGTGTTGGAAAGCCAGACAGGTCCAGCTCCGGAGGCTCCTGCCATTCCAAGGACTTCAGCGGGGATAGGGACGCCCTCGGGTCCAGGGCCCATGTCTGTAGCTTTAGGTAACTGTACTAGTACTCCTTCCATTATCCTGGCTCATTTCATCCCCACAAATATTAAAAAAGATATTTTAGATGGCAAAGATGTCAATTTGGCTTCTCTGCTGATTGCAGCTCATGATGTAGCGGACAACAAGTCCTACGCTTGTGGCGATGTATTGGTGGTAGTAAAGACCAGGGACCACGGGCTGAATCGGAAGCTCTCCATCCCAGAATTTGTTCTGGCTTTCAGCTTGCTTAGGGACATCATTTGCTCTGTAAGCCCCTTAAGGAGAGAGGAACTGGACCTTTATCTATATATGGTAGTAGAGTTAGGTCAGAAGTACAGAGGGGTCAGCTTTCTATGACTACCATCTGTCATTTTCCGCCAGGGCGGCAGCTATTTTTTCCCAGCACCAGGTGGTGACAGGTTGGAACAACATAGATACGGAGCTCTTTTGCAGGCATTTTTGTGGGGCTGAGGTCGCCAGTCTGTGGGACGTGTCAGTCATCTTCCCATACCACGTATTGGTGCCCAAATGCTGAACTTTCTGCACTACCAAGCACATCCAGGCCTTTTCCTAGTTTGCTCTAGGTCCCAGCTCAATCAACCTCATTCTCAGGTCAGCAGATGCGGAAATGGAGGCGGTAGATTTGCTGCTCCAGTCAGAACTGGAAAAGGGTTTTATCATAGGGCCTTTTTTGACACCCCCTTTTCAGATTTGGAGGGTCAATCCCTTAGGTTTGGTCAAAGGAAAGTTCTCCAACAAACTTTGTTTGATTTACGATTTATCAGCTCCCCATGGTTCTCACATACCGAGCCTGAACTCATTGATTCTGTCAGAAGAATTTTCGCTTAACCACCTCAGCCCCGGAAGGATTTCCAGCTTTAGGACCGGAGCCCTTTTTGCGATTCGGTGCTGTGTCGCTTTAACTGACAATTGCGCGGTCGTGCGACGTTGTACCCAAACGAAATTTGCGTCCTTTTTTTCCCACAAACAGAGCTTTCTTTTGGTGGTATTTGATCACCTCTGCGTCATTTCTGATCGCCGCTATAAACAAAAGAAGAGCGACAATTTTGCAAAAAAACCCAAATTTCTTACTTTTTGCTAAAATACAAATCCAAAAAAAAATATAAAAAAATTTTTTTTTCATCGGTTTTGCCCGATTTATATTCTTCCTCATATTTGTGATAAAAAAAATCGCAATCGGCGTTTATTGATTGGTTTGTGCAAAAGTGGCCTTGTTTACGGATGATGAGAATTCATTTCTGGGGTTTTTACTTTTTTTTCATTTTTTACTAGTAATGGCGGCGATCTGCGATTTTTAGCGGTACTGCGATATTTCAGCGGACATGTCGGACCATTTTGACACTTTTTTGGGACCATTGGCATTTATACAGCGATCAGTGCTATAAAAATGCACTGATTACTGTGTAAATGTCATTGGCAGTGAAGGGGTTAACCTGCAGGGGGCGCTCTAAGGGTTAACTGTGTTCCCTGGGCGTGTTCTAACTGTGGGGGGACTGCCCTAGCTGGGGAAGGGAAGCGATCACACCTTCCATGTAGAGGAAGGCTGTGATCACAGCCCTTCACAGAACGGAGGTCCGTGTTTACTTACACGGACCTCCGTTCTTTCACTCCGGGGGGGGGCATCGCGGGTGGCCGGCG
>BLSH010408216.1:858544-881694 GCA_018402905.1 Glandirana rugosa
TTCTGACGATAGTTCTTCGACCGACCACCATATCTCCTATAGATCTTAGGTTTTTGAAAGGGGTCAGGTCGACTGTGATACGCTCGATGGGAATCGGCCCCGGGCAGCCACCCGGAGCAGACTTACCTCCCCATAGAGAGGCATGCTGCTGGCCAGGCCCCTGGACAGGAACAAGCCAGTCACTGGGCTCTAGTGGGTTTCAGCCACTGGCCGCCCCCAACGGAACGGGCGCTATGCGGCGGGCCCCGGCTAAGGGTAGCTCGCATAGTGTCAGCTGGACTGGGGAAAGTTTTTGGATTCTAGATATCCTCTATACCACCAGCCAGCTTCTTGATAGCAGTCTTCATCAGAAAAAACCTTCAGGAGACCGCAGATCCCATAGGGAACCAGGTCTACTCCTTGCACTAGGCAAATTAAAAACTGATGTGCTATGCAGAGCAGGGCGATTATATGCTAAGGTGAGGATGGCCCCCTGGGAGGGGCCAACCTATGCTTTTGTTTTATTTTTGCCTAGTCTACTCCTAGTGATATGAGCATAACCCCACGTGTCATAAGAAGGCTGCGTCTGTCAGTGAACGGAAGAGTAATGTCAATACTTTGTGTGACCACTATTATTTTCCAGCACTGCCTTAGCCCTCTTGGGCATGGAGTTCACCAGAGGTTCACAGGTTGCCACTGGAGTCCTCTTCCACTCCTCCATGACTGCATCACGAAGCTCGTGGATGTTAGAAACCTTGCACTCCTCCATCTTTTGTTTGAGGATGCCCCACAGATGCTAAATAGGGTTTAGGCCTGGAGACATGCTTGGCCAGTCCATCACCTTTACCCTCAGCTTCTTTAGCAAGGCAGTGGTCATCTTGGAAGTGTGTGTTGGGGTCGTTATCATGTTGGAATACTACCCTGCGGCCCAGTCTCCAAAGGGAGGGGATCATGCTCTGCTTCAGTATGTCACAGTACATGTTGGCATTCATGGTTCCCTCAATGAACTGTAGCTCCGCAGTGCCAGCAGCACTCATGCAGTTCCAGATCATGACACTCCCACCACCATGCTTGACTGTAGTCAAGACACACTTGTCTTTGTACATCTCACCTGGTTGCCACCACACACGCTTGACACCATCTGAATCAAATTCGTTTATCTTGGTCTCATCAGACCACAGGACATGGTTCCAGTAATCCATGTCCTTAGTCTGCTTGTCTTTAGCAAACTGTTTGCGGGCTTTCTTGTGCATCATCTTTAGAAGAGGCTTCCTTCCATGCAGACCAATTTGATGCAGTGTGCAGCATATGGTCTGAGTACTGAAAGGCTGACCCCCCACCCCTTGAACCTCTGCAGTAATGCTGGCAGCACTCATGCGTCTATTTCCCAAAGACAACCTCTGGATATGACGCTGAGCACGAGCACTCAACTTCTTTGGTCGAACATGGCGAGGCCTGTTCTGAGTGGAACCTGCCCTGTTAAACCGCAGTATGGTCTTGGCCACAATGCTGCAGCTCAGTTTTAGGGTCTAGGCAATCTTCTTATAGCCTAGGCCATCTTTATGTAGAGAAACAATTCTTTTTTTCAGATTCTCAGAGAGTTCTTTGCCATGAGGTGCCATGTTGAACCTGTGACCAGTGGCCAGTGACTGTGACCAGTATGAGAAAGTGAGAGCGATAACAACACATTTAACACACCTGCTCCCCATTCACACCTGAGCCCAAATGAGTCATATGACACCGGGTCGGGAAAATGGCTAATTGGGCCCAATTTGGACATTTTCACTTGGGGTGCACTCACTTTTGCTGCCAGCAGTTTAGACATTAATGGCTGTGTGTTGAGTAATTTTGAAGGGACAGCAAAATTAAACTGTTATACAAGCTTTACACTCACTACTTTACATTGTAGCAAAGTGTCATTTCTTCAGTGTTGTCACATGAAAAGATATAATAAAATATTTACAAAAATGTGAGGGGTGTACTCACTTTTGTGAGATACTGTATATCGAGGTGGTACAATTATTTAGTCACTGGAGCTTTTTTGCTAAAGGTCCCCCCCCTTTTTTTCTTCCTTCCGTTTATATGGCGGATATACCTCATGTGTATCATTATTGATTTTATTTATGCTCATTTTTATTTTTATGATAACACATTTTCTAATTACAACATGAATTCTCTCATGAGTGGTTAATTTTCATTAAAATTATGGTATTTTCATTAAAATAAATGGTATTGCTATTATACATGTCAGAACTCTAAGGGCTTGGCATAAGTCGTGTTGTAAGTCGCCTGAAGTCACGCCGAAGTTGTGATGAAAGTCGCTCTGCAATTGCCTAGCAAAGTCGTGCCGAAGTCGGATCGCCCCTGTGTGAACCGAGCCTAAGAGTAATATAAATTTTCCATATACAGTACCCATAATGATTAGCCACACATTTTAGCTACAATATTATTGAAATTGTAGTTTGCGTCCGTCCATAAGGATAATAGATAAAGATGACAAATATTTTTATATATAATTTATTTATGTATTCTTTAGATATACATTTGAGATATTTAGATATACATAAATATATTAACATTGATATATACATAATTTTTTTTCACCTATGGGATGTCCTCAATCAGAAATAGTTCAATGTAAATAAAAATAAAATTAAAAAAATTGTAATCACTTTAAGACCAGCCACCATCATACTGCGGCAAGATGTCTCCTTCCCGCAAATCGCCATAGGTGTACATTGGCGCGGGAACTCGCTTTTGTGGGCTGTTATTGTACTAATGACACAGGCAGGAAAGGGGTTATCCTGCTATGCAGGAAGACAGATCTGTGTGTTGTCCCAGTGAGCCCTTCCCCCATACAGTTAGAACACACTGTGAGGAAACACAGTTAACCCTTTGATCACCTCTTAATGTTAACACCGTCCCTGCCAGTGCAATTAATACAATAACAGTGCGTATTTTTAGCACTGATTATTGTAATAATGTCGCTGGTTCCCAAAAAAGTATCAAAAATGTCCGTTAGGTGTCCAATCTGTCGGCCACAATGTCGCAGTGCCACTAAAAATCTCCGATCGTTGTCATTACTAGTAAAAAAATAAATAAATAATAAAAATGCCATAAATCTATTCCCTATTTCGTAGACACTATAACTTTTGCGCAAACCAATCAATATACACTTATTGCGATTTTTTTACCACACATATGTAGAAGAATACATATTGGCCTAAACTGATGAAGAAATTTGTTTTTTTTTACATTTTTTGTGGATATTTATTATAGCAAAAATTAAAAAAAATATATTTTTAAAAAAAAAGTGTCGCTCTTTTTTTGTTTATAGCACAATAAATAAAAACCCCAGAGGTGATAAAATACCACCAAAAGAAACCTCTATTTGTGCGAAAAAAGGACACAACTTTTGTTTGGGTACAACATTGCACGACTCTGCAATTGTCAGTTGAAGCGACGCAGTGCTTTATCATAAAAAATGGCCTGGTCGGGAAGTGAGTAAATACTACCTGAAAAAAACAAGGAAAAAGAGCCTGCTGCAAGTAAACATTGGAATACTCAGTACCTGGAAAATTGTCTGGAAGTGAGTGCACTGTCTCTTTAAATCATGAAGTGCATAAAAAAATACATTAATAAATATATGGTTAGTTCATCAAATAGTTGCAATTGCCAAGCTGAAAAAGTGCTAAGTGCAAACAGTGTACTGTCTCTTTGAATGCAAAAATACATACAATATTGCCTAATTCATCACCAAAATTCATATGCAATAATGAGCTCATATCGTGCAATAAATAATCGTGCAAGATTGTAAAGGTTCGTTTTTTTTTTTTTTAAGTAACAAACATGCCTATACTTACCTGCTTTGTGCAAGGGTTTTGCACAGAGCGGCCCCAATCCTCCTTTTCTGGAGTCACCCAGCAGCGCTCCTGGCTCCTCCTCCTCATCAAATGCCCCCCATGGAGAGCCGCTTTCCCTGGGGGCACTCCTGCATGCACGCTCCCTGTCCCCACTAGATTTGATTGACAGCAGCGGGAGCCAATGGTTCCTGCTGCTATCAATCTGTCCAATGAGGACCCGAGACAGCGGCTGGAGCTGTTGGGCTTGTTCTCGTCGCTGGAACAAATGGGCTCAGATAAGAAAAAGGGGGGCTCTGGGGGGCTGCTGCAGCACAGAAGGTTTTCCACCTTAATTCATAGAATGCATTAAGATGAAAAACCCTGAGGGTTTACAACTCTGTTAAAATGCAATGTGCAATTCAATGTAGGATTAAAAATAAAAATATAAAGTCCAATGTTCATCAACGTATTCAACAAATTCTGTGATGATAACTTCCACCAGGAAAATCTTGTGAAATATCCCACTGCGTATAGAGAGGCACTCCTTACCAGAATGATCAGAACTCTAAATTATAGGGGGTCGATCTAGCATGAAGAAATCCAAAGACAAACAGCAACAACCTGGGGGCAATCCCACATCATCCCACAAAACTCCAATGGACCATCAACAAAATCGCTATTCCAATATAACTCAAAGGAAACCCATAAAAACCTCCATGGTCCAGTATCACAGATTGCATACATTTTTAATTAGCAATTATACTCACAAAGAGAGACATACACAGCAATTACACCAAAAATATGGCACTGTTGCCAAGCGTCTGGCGTGTGCAATGTCGCAGCATACTCAGGATGTCTTACAACAGACTTAAATATTTAACACACAGGAGCTAAACAGCCCAGCACGAGTTATCATTGGCTATGCTTATATCTCGCCCAAAGTTTGCCAAAACAAGCCCATATGCCAATCTGCATGTAAAAAAAGTTATGAAATGTTAAATTAAAAGTAATTACACAAATTGTTATCTGTAAACAGTTATAAAATTTGGTTAAACAGAGTCCAGCTAGTGGTAAAATAACAGATTGCAAGACCAGTGCTTTGACATTTAGCCATAATGCACACATTGAAAAAATATATTTATTTATATAATTAGAAAAACGAACAAAAATCGATTTCCTCAATTGTTAAAAAATAGAGACCAATTTAAAATAAAATGATCAAGATAATAAAATAGCTGATTAAAATTGTGATAAAGAGAACCTAATGTCACGTGTTAAGAGCAGGGGAAACCTCAACTGTTGGTAATAAAACAATTGAAGTCCCACTCTACATTCAATCCATGTGGAGCATAGGTCTCACATTAGGAAATGTCTCTAATAATGTTGTTCCCTCTCCAATGGGGAAGCTGTACTGCACTCAATCTCTACAATTATTTTAAATAATATATTTAATACATTTTTATGATACATTTCACAATGTCTAGGCAGACTGTGCCATTTGAAGCCCTTTTTAATGTTGGCTGAATGTTTGCCAATTTTCACCTGGAGTGCCCACATGGTCCTCCGTACATATTGTAGGCCACAGGGACACTCCAGGAGATAAATGACAGCTCTTATCGAACAGATAATAAAATTCTTTATGTCATAACTTTTTATGTGGTTTCCAAATGCGGCCCAGGGGCTGGATGCAGCTCCTTGCTTGTCGTTATCCATCCCTAGTGGCACTATTTCTCCCACTGATACGAGACACTATTCTCTCAAGTAACATCAAAAATTGGGTACCATTTCTTCCACTGACACCAACAATGGGGCACTATTCCTCACATTTACAGGTGCTGGTCATATAATTAGAATATCATCAAAAAGTTGATTTATTTCACTAATTCCATTCAAAAAGTTAAACTTGTATATTATATTCATTACACACAGACTGATATATTTCATATGTTTATTTCTTTTAATTTTGATGATTATAACTGACGACTAAGGGAAATCCCAAATTCAGTATCTCAGAAAATTAGAATATTGTGAAAAGGTTCAATATTGAAGACATCTGGTGCCACACTCTGATCAGCTAATTAACTCAAAACAGCTGCAAAGGCCTTTAAATGGTCTCTCAGTCTAGTTCTGTAAGTTACACAATCATGGGGAAGACTGCTGACTTGACAGTTGTCCAAAAGACAACCATTGACACCTTGCACAAGGAGGGCAAGACACAAAAGGTCATTGCAAAAGAGGCTGGCTGTTCACAGAGCTCTGTGTCCAAGCACATTAATAGAGAGGCGAAGGGAAGGAAAAGATCTGGTAGAAAAAAGTGTACAAGCAATAGGATAACTGCACCCTGGAGAGGATTTTGAAACAAAACCCATTGTGGACTGCAGCTGGAGACAGTGCTTCAAGAACCACTACGCACAGACGTATGCAAGACATGGGTTTCAGCTGTCGCATTCCTTGTGTCAAGCCACTCTTGAACAACAGACAGCGTCAGAAGCGTCTCGCTTGGGCTAAAGACAAAAAGGACTGGACTGCTGCTGAGTGGTCCAAAGTTATGTTCTCTGATGAAAGTAAATTTTGCATTTCCTTTGGAAATCAGAGTCCCAGAGTCTGGAGGAAGAGAGGAGATGCACACGATCCACGTTGCTTGAGGTCCAGTGCAAAGTTTCCACAGTCAGTGATGGTTTGGGGTGCCATGTCATCTGCTGGTGTTGGTCCACTGTGTTTTCTGAAGTCCAAGGTCAACGCAGCCGTATACCAGGAAGTTTTAGAGCACTTCATGCTTCCTGCTGCTGACCAACTTTATGGAGATGCAGATTTCATTTTCCAACAGGACTTGGCACCTGCGCACAGTGCCAAAGCTACCAGTACCCGGTTTAAGGACCATGGTATCCCTGTTCTTAATTACCCAGCAAACTCGCCTGACCTTAACCCCATAGAAAATCTATTGTGAAGAGGAAGATGTGATATGTCAGACCCAACAATGCAGAAGAGCTGAAGGTCACTATCAGAGCAGTCTGGGCTCTCATAACACCTGAGCAGTGACACAGACTGATCGACTCCATGCCACGCCACATTGCTGCAGTAATTCAGGCAAAAGGAGCCCCAACTAAGTTTTGAGTGCTGTACATGCTCATACTTTTCATGTTCATACTTTTCAGTTGGCCAAGATTTCTAAAAATCCTTTCTTTGTATTGATCTTAAGTAATATTCTAATTTTCTGAGATACTGAATTTGGGATTTTCCTTAGTTGTCAGTTACAATCATCAAAATGAAATGAAATAAACGTGAAATATATCAGTCTGTGTGTAATGAATGAATATAATATACAAGTTTCACTTTTTGAATGGAATTAGTGAAATAAATCAACTTTTTGATGATATTCTAATTATATGACCAGCACCTGTATACCAACGATGGTGCACTATTCCTCCCCCTAATATCAAATGTGACAATGTTTATTCCACTCATGCCAGGAAAATTTCCATTCCTGCTGGTCCCAGTTTGGCCCCTCTAAAGTCTGAAGGACAATTAACTGGCCCTTTGTTTAGAAAGTTTGA
The DNA here is from genome assembly GCA_018402905.1 of Glandirana rugosa. Taxonomy (NCBI): domain Eukaryota; kingdom Metazoa; phylum Chordata; class Amphibia; order Anura; family Ranidae; genus Glandirana; species Glandirana rugosa. Next base: position 865,920 of record BLSH010408216.1, read on the forward strand.
AGATCCTTGCATTAGAGCCTACTGTTTTACAAAGAGCACAACAGCAACACTGATCAAAAAAAAAGGTCAAAGGACCTTATCGCTTCTCAAAATATTCCAATATTTTTGTACCAACTTCTTGACTGTCCTGAATTGATCTGAAAATGAGGTTATAAATGAACAACACATTTCTCATGAGGTATCCTGTTATCCTCCTTCTCAACTAACAACGATTTCCAATCAACTTTAGCAACTCCTTAAATTGTTTGTTCTAAAAATTCATCTGAGTACTCTCTATCTAAAAATATCTGTTTCAATATTTCTGATTGAGACTTATAATCAACTTTGCTAAAACAATTACGCCTAGTGCTAAGGAACTGACTCTTTCCTCCAACCCAATCAGATGATGGCAGCTTTAAATGGGATACACCCATTCCAATCGGTTTTCTTCCCCACTTCTGAGAATGACCAAATCCAAAAAATGTACTTCTGCAGCATCAAACTCATAAGATAACTGAATTTACCAATCAGTATTGTTCAATTTCGATATAAATGCATGTAGTGAGTCTGCATTACCTTTCCATATGTGGAGGGGGTCATCCATGTACCCCCTCCAGAGTATTAAACCTGGAGGGGGTTAATTTGGAGTTTTTGCAAAGTTATATTTCTCAGCTTGGAAGTTGCACCTGTTTGATGAGTTTTGATGAATTGATCAGATATTTATTGATGTATTTTTGATATTTTTGCACTTCATGGCCTAAAGAGACAGCGCACTCACTTCCATACAATGACACTGTATTGCCTTCTCTTTAAGCCCAGAGATCCCGCACCTGAGCTATCGCGGCCACACCTCCCCCAAGCTCTATATATTGTGGAGTGTAGCCAGCATAGACAGACTAAGGAAGAGGCTTGACAGCTTTGAAACGCATCCCTGTTTCTATTGCGCATGTGCAAAGAACCGTCAGAGTTTCTCTTCTGGGTCCGAGTTCCAGCTCCGGTACCAGTGACATCGGCTTCTTTCCATCGTGGCATGCTCCATTCACAGTCAGTAGCCAATGTTGAGGTTCATCTGGTTACCTACTGATGAGTCCTGATCTGTCCATCACCCACGATGTCATGCTCAGCACATGCTGTTTTTTGAGTAAATTTTTATTTATTCATTAAATTGTTTTTAATCACATGCTACACTATGGGGTTTGAGCTTGTATCTGTTTGTTATTTCAGTCTATCTGCAAGTGGGTGCCCTCTCTGGTTACACGGCAGCATCCCCACAATTAGAGCAGTTGGTTTTTGATTAGCACCTTGTGCTACACTTTATTCATTCTTTATTTTTTATTGTTTACTTTTTCAATCATTTATTGATTTATTCGCCTATTTACTTACTCATTGCTTTTATTACTATTACCTGCTGCCACCATTTGTACCTGTAGCTATGCCCATTCAATTGGTCACTGCCACAGCAATCCTGATTAGTTTTATTTATTTAGAGCAGTACTGTGTGCTGTGATTTGCTTGGGCTTCCCAGCCCACCCATTTTTTCTTCGTCAAACTCCTAAAACCATTAGATGCAACTACTGCAACATCTATCTGAAAAAAACAGTGGATAACAGGAGCGTGGAACCAAGCCATGCAACCAGAGAGTCTGAGAAAATGACACAGATTCAGCATAGACTCAAAAGAGGAGCATAGGAACAGGGAAAGCATCCCACAAATCAGGGAAGTCTAGGCAAAATAAACCAATGTACTCCAAGAAAGCTAGGTAGAACCTGTCAGTTGTGTTGTCAAGAAGAAAACAGGGCCCATAATTGGGTGAGCCAAAATGCTACAGTAAAAACTCCTTTACAAAATAAGGTAGAAAAAAAACAACCATTCTGGAACGCAACTAGAAAACAAATACTCATTCAGACACTGTTTAGTTGAAAAACAGGGAACAAATATGGCATGGCTGCGAGCGGCATGTGAACGGACGCATCTCACAGAGCTCCTGACATTACTCCTGCATCGATCCTGTTCCCAGCCTTGTAGACGACAGACCCTGGCACCCGACCACACTACAACACCTGCCTCTGGTAGGTGACCTACCCGCCAGTACACCATGGTGGCCCCTGAAACAAGGACGGCTCCCCACAGTCTGAGAGCCAACATGGCACCGTGGTGGCCCTTCCATAGAGGACTCCTTGTGGCACGGAGAAGCAGAAAGATAGTGTAAGTAAACTGCCTAAACTTCTAACACCAGCCTCGGAACATGCAATTCTATGCCCAAAAGTTGTCAGGATCATTAGCAGGTGGTAGATGAAAAAGCTGAGTGCCCTCTGGAGGCCTCAGATGCAGAGCAGTAGGAAGCCGAGAGTACATTAGGCTTGGCCACCATTACAGACCAGGCACAATCACAGCCAGCAGACAGAGAGGATAGTAAAGAGAAGAGTGAACAACCCACCCTGGCAGAAATCTTATGGCAGTCCATAAATGCACTACCTCTGTGGATACAGTACTCTGAATGATCAATTTAGGGGGTTGAAGAAGGCGGCGGTGCTGATTAGACAGGACCTGCAGAAAGTCAGGGAAAGAATCACAGAAGCTGAAAGCAGAATCAGTGATATTGAAGACCAGATGCTTCCTCTTATTAGGGAGTCCCAGTCTACTGCTCGACTGGCTAAAGCCATGATATGCATGCTGAAGACATCGAAAATCATCTGAGGCGCAATAATATTCATATTGTGAGATTACCTGAGAAGATGGAAGGCAGAGATCCCACCAACTTTGTCGAATGCTGGTTATTGGACATTTTTGGCAAAGAGGCATTCACATACTTGGAGTTCCCCCTGGCCTTTTTCAACCCGGTCGTCCACCGCGCACTTAGCAGGACTACTAAACTACAGAAATAAGGAACTTATCCTGCGACTTGCATGGGAATGTCACAAAATACAATTTAATAGGGTGCAGATTGCGTTCTACCCAGACTTCTCTGCAGAGGTCCAGAAGAGTAGAGCAGGATTCTCGGTGGTCAAGCATTGCAATACCAGGCCTCATATGCAATTCTATACCCTACGAAGCTCTGCAACACAGCCAGGGAACAGGCTCATTTCATGGAGAATGCTGCAGAGGCCTCTGCCTGGCTGCCAATGAAAATGCCTTTTGTCAAGCTTGGAGACCGTCAGCAGAAGAGGACTGAGATTACATATTCTCCTGGATGTTTCATTTGTGAAATTCACCGGGACCATGATATCTGCATCTGACCTTTTTGCCTGTGGGTGCATATGGGAATGTTCAATTATTTCTATGCAAAAAGCGAAGAGTCTGTTGGTGTAAGCATTTCCAGTGGCGGAACAGACCTGTTGTCCTCCGCAGTATGTTTTTCAGTTATTCATCTGGATTTTAGTATCTATGTGCCTCTGACAGTGTTGGGGCCTATGGATTCCCGTGCTTCTCTGCTCCCAGCTATAGACCTTCCTGCACTGTCCCTTTACCGATGCAGGAGTGCTGTTGCACTCCCTTGATGACCACACCTTGCACTATTTTTCCAGAGCACTGTGACTTTTTGATCTTGGTCCATTGGAAACCCCTGTTACACACCTGTTGAATCTACATGAGACAATACGGATTGCCTCCCCTTCAGGAATTTAAATGTATTTTAGCATTTATCAATATTCTGCCCCCCGTATTTTAGTGGGATTTTATGTGCTTTACTAACGTACCAGCTGGGCTAACCTGATGCACCCTTATTTATAATGGGTGCTTTCAATTGCTACTTAGATCCTAAATTAGACAAACACCCCCCTATCACTACAGGGAGGGGTGCATGCCATACGACATTATTGAAATTGACAGATGAGCTGGGCTTGGTTGATCCGTGGCATACTACGCACCTGGGAGGGAAGCTTTTCTACTGTTTTTCTAAAACACACTCATCCCTATCAAGGATCAACCTTTGCCTTTGTTCCCCGCTATGTGTCTGAAATTACTTACGCCCCTAGGGGCATTTCTGATCATTCCCCCCCTGATGGTCAGCCTGGACTGATATACCGTCTGCTATACCAAGGGCTCCTTGGAAGCCGAATGATTTTTGGCTGCATCTCTTTCCATCTTATGATTAAAACCACAATTTCTGAATTCTAGCATAACCACTCTGAATATCTTCATGCAGGTTCCACCTGGGAAACTTGTAAAGCCTACCTTCTTTTCATTTCTAAAATTCAAGCCATTAAACAAGCAATGGCTGCCTAGGGGGAATAGGCAGCGCAGCTAGCACACCAACTGGAGGATAAGTTTATTAATGACCCCTCAGATGAGAACAGGGAGGGATGGTTATCTTCCCAGGAGAAGCTCTCCTGCATTTCACAAATTGCCATTCTATGAGGTAGGAGAGCAGACTGATCGCCTTTTAGCTAAAATAGCACATTCTCATCAGGTGTCCCCTTCGATTGGTGCTCTGAGAAGGCAAAATGGCCCAGTAGTTACTTCTCTGGGACTTGTCATGGCTGAACTTGTTACCACTTATTATTCAACCCTGTATCAGTCTAAGCAAAATTACTTAGAGGTGTCCTTAATTATATCTGTGATATTCCGCTGCCATGCCTCTCTGCTACTTCTTGGAAACTACTAGATGCTCCTCTGACTTTGGAGGAATTGCAGACAGTGACCAGTTTTTTCCCTAACTCAGAGGCACCAGGTGAAGATGGTATACCATTTAAAGTGTATACTTTTTATGCTTCAGACATTTTACCATACTTGCTTAAGGTATTTAATAAGGCGAGGAATGCGTCAGTGTCTTCCTCCATCTATTACTAGGGCCAATATAGTCCTGCTGTTAAAGGCTGGAAAGGACACCTAGGCCCAGGCTCCTATAGGCCCAATTTGCTCCTTCAGTGTGGCAATAAAATACTTACAAAAATTTTGGCTGAATATGGTCATAACTTCCATTATACACTCTGACCAATCTGGTTTTATGCCCTAAAAATTCACGGCCATTAATTTGCGTAGATTGTTTCTTTACTTACAATCTCAGGCAGATAATGTTGGAGATAAGGCACTGCTGTCACTCAATGCCCATAAAGCTTTTGCCATCATTGAACGGTCAAACTTGTGGGCCATAATGCGTAAGTTTAGGTTTGGAGAGGGCTTTATTTCTTGGGTCCAATTGCTAAACTATGCTCCGAAAGCAGTCATCAGGGAGGCGGTCAGGATATCCCCTAGTTTTGACTTACATAGGGGTACTAGGCAGGGTTGCCAACTGTCCCCATCCCTATTTGCCCATGCCATTGAGCCAGTGTTGCCAACCGTCCGTAAATTTACGGACAGCCAGTAAAACCAGGGCATATTTTTGCGTGCAGCACATGATGTCATTGGATTTTGCCCGCCAGCCTATAAAAAGGCAGGAGCAGAGCGGGCGGACGGAGGAGCCTCGTGGACGTGGGACAGAGCGGGCTGCCTGGAGCGCACCGCTGACACACTGACAGAGCAGCAGATGCTGGAGATGGGACGGACATGTGGAGGACTGAGAGGGGGGACGACAGAGTCGGACATGCAGGGCTGTACTGCACTGCAGGCGTGAGTTGAGTTCTAACTTCTTCTTAGTCAGTTACCTCCGAGTCCCTGGTCCAGGGCAGGCTGAATCTGATGGGTGGGTGGCTCTGGCTCAGGTGAACCGGTCCAGGGGTGTGTGATGTATGTGCAGTGCACTGTGCAGCAGGCCCGGGAAATTTCCCAATCACAGCCCACTGACTGAGCCCAGGTCCAGGCTGAGTCTGATGGTAGGTGGCTCAGGTGAACCGGGGGTGTTTGTGTTTGATATGGGTATTGTCAGTGTTTCCATGTTGTGTTTAAATATCTATTGTCTTCGTTTTTAATAGGAGTTCTACTTTTTTTCAAGTTGCCAGTAAAAAATGTGCTCCGCCAGAAAATTTTCTATGTTTTGCCAGTAAAAAATGCTGCTGGAGGTTGGCAACACTGCATTGAGCCTATGGCAGCACTATTTGGTCTAATACAAACATATGTGGCTTTCAGTATGGGGCACTTCACGAGAAGCTTATGTTGTATGCTGATGACACTATGTTGCTGTTGGGGGATACCACTTCTTCCCTCAAAGAAGCTATGGCAGTGATTACTAAATTTGGTACGTACTCAAGTTTAGTCATTAATTGGTCTAAATCAGGGGTAGGCAACCTTAGAGAGATGGAGATCTATTTGAACAACACTGATGAAGTCAAAGATCATCGGGCACAATGTCCTGTTGTTAAGGCTGGTTCACACAAGAACATGATGCCAAAAAAGGCGTGTTCAAAATGCATTGCCTTTGTGATCTACTGGGTGATGATACATTGTTAACCCCAAACGTAGATCCCGAACGCAGTGGATGCATAAAAAAAGTATTACAAGAGTGCAGGGTTTGGGAGTGCATTACAATCAGAATGCAGTGTTTGGATTGCGTTACGTTCAGAATGTAGGGTTCGTGAGTGCGTTACGCTCAGAATGCAGGGTTCGGGAGTGCATTATGCTCAGAATGCAGGGTTCGGGAGTGCATTACGCTCAGAATGCAGAGTTCAGGAGTATGTTACGCTGAGAGAGCAAGGATCAGGAGTGCGTTACACTCAGAATGCAGGGATCAGGAGTGCGTTACACTCAGAATGCAGGGATCAGGAGTGCATTACACTCAGAATGCAGGGATCAGGAGTGCGCTACGCTCATATTGCAGGGATCAGGAGTGCGTTACACTCAGAATGCAGTGTTCAGGAGTGCGTTGCGCTCAGAATGCAGGGTTCAGGAGTGCATTATGCTCAGAATGCAGGGGTCAGGAGTGCGTTACGCTCAGAATGCAGGGGTCAGGAGTGTGTTACGCTCAGAATGCAGGGATCAGGAGTGCGTTACACTCAGAATGCAGTTTTCAGGAGTGCGTTGCGCTTAAAATGCAGGGTTCAGGAGTGCGTTGCGCTCAGAATGCAGGGGTCAGGAGTGCATTACGCTCAGAATGCAGGGTTCAGGAGTACATTATGCTCAGAATGCAGGGGTCAGGAGTGCGTTACACTCACAATGCAGGGCTTAGAAGTGCGTTATGCTCACAATGCATGGCTCAGGAGTGGGTTATGCTCACAATGCAGGGATCAGGAGTGTGTTACGCTCACAATGCAGATATTGGGGAGGTGATGTAAAGTATGGTAGAGGACATTGCTATGGGGGTGGCCCTGCCAATAGCAGTGTCCACTGCCCCGTCACATCCCCCCCACACACACACAGTAGTAGCAGGCTGAGGGTGGAGAGAGAAGGAGAAGGCAGCTAGCACAAGAGGGGGTTGGCGGTGCAGATCCATACCCGGTCTACCTGTCACCTACCCGCGAATGGCAGGTAGCCCGCAATCGACGGGTTGCTGACCCCGGGTCTAAATCCTCTCTTATGACCCTGGATGGTGTGCTGGATGCCCGCTCTTTAGCTCTGGCTAATATCCCTATTTCCTCATTTACATATTTAGGCATTTAGGTAACCCCCTTGCCATTTGGACTATATTTGCCTTAATCTAATGTCTCCCTTACTCGATTCCCAGGACAGGATCAAGGTGTGTTCTAGGCTTAGGACGTCCTTGGTTGGATGGACCAACCTTATCAAGATTATTCTTATACCCCAGTTACTATATATACACTTCATAACTCCCCGGCGGTCATCCATTTGAAAAAATTTTGTATCAATAAGTTATATTTTGATCCCTTCTTTGGCAGTCTAAAAACCCTATGGTGAAGCTGGAACAATTCCAGCGGCCCAAAGATGTTGGAGGGTTGGCATTGACTAACCCTTGACTATATTATTTAACTTCCTAGTTGCAACACATAGCATGAACATTTGTCCAGTTACAGAGGAACGAGGAGTAACTTAGACCCTTCCACTAGACTACTCGTCTACACAATGGGTATAGAGCAGTGTTTCTCAACTCCAGTCCTCAAGGCACCCCAACAGGTCATGTTTTCAGGATTTTCCTCAATGAAACAGTAATTACTAAGGCAGTGAAACTGATCAAGTCACCTATGCAAAATAATAGAAAGCCTGAAAACATCACCTGTTAGGGCACCTTGGGGACTGGAGTTGTGAAACACTGGTATAGAAGATAGTGAGTGGTCTAGAAGGGCTAGCTTTTAGTAAATTGAAAAAATTCTACCCTACATATGCTCCTATGCAAAAAAAATGGAATATAGTTACAACATGTCACAGGCTTCTGAGATAATGCTCACTACCCAAAGATAGCCCTGCTAAAGTATGGTGTAAAATGAAAATGTTATGGTATTACTCATTTACGTCACATATTTTCCAATGGGGTGCTACGTTCCTTTTCTAAACTGCAAGAAATGTTCCACCTCCCTCATTCGATGCAGTGCTACCTACAGCTCCATCATGCGGTGCAGGCACAGAGAGGGTAGACCTTTGGGTGCAATTGCCCACCCCAGTATTTAATTACATGTGCAAGGTGGTCTCCCACAAAGGATCCTTATCACAATGTTACTCCATGTTACTGAATAGTTTCCTTCAGGATTACCCCATGTGGCTCAACGCCTCTCACAGCCATATCTACTGTTGGGGGATACATTACACACCTGCAAGGCTGTTCTGTATGGGAATGAGAGAAAACCCCACCTGTACAAGATGCAGTAGGGATCATGGTGATCTAATACTACAACTTATGTGGTGGTGTCCAAAATTGCATTTCTACTGGAAGGGAGTCATAGCTGCTATTAACAGGGTTGTCAGGTCCAGGTGCATGAGGAACCAAAACAATGTTTATTGGGAGTATATTTTTTTGAAAAGTCTCAATGGATATGTTTTAACATAATACACCATCTCCCTCTTTAATTAATAACAATCAATTTGAGAAAAGAATTTGTGGGATTTTAAGGTGCCAAAAAAATTATATAATTCAATTTTTATAAAAATATATAATTGACTTTATTTAGTACAAAAACATATATAGTGGACACAAGACAAGAAAATAGTGATTTACACATAATGATCATGGTACATTACATTACAAAATTGTTTTGAGTGTATGCTCTACATGTTTCGCCTTTATAGATTCGGCTTCTTCAGGAGCTTTTTAACACCAATTTTGCATTTGTTTGTAACTGAAAGTAAAAAAAGATATCAGAACAAATACATGTATCTACATGCACTGTGCAGACCGTCCTAACCTCCACACTTCGTCCACCCTTTGTTTTTTAAGGGAAGTAGGGCGGTGTGCACGATTAAAGAACATCATTATTTACCAATATATAATAACATTGGCGCTGGCTACCATATCATCCTATGCTCTCACCTTTATACCAAAGATCTAGGAAAGAAATATACAGAGCCACGGACACTTTTGAAAGACAGCCTTCCAGTGTCCGTGGCTCTGTATATTTCTTTCCTAGATCTTTGGTATAAAGGTGAGAGCATAGGATGATATGGTAGCCAGCGCCAATGTTATTATATATTGGTAAATAATGATGTTCTTTAATCGTGCAAACCGCCCTACTTCCCTTAAAAAACAAAGGGTGGACGAAGTGTGGAGGTTAGGACGGTCTGCACAGTGCATTTAGATACATGTATTTGTTCTGATATCTTTTTTTACTTTCAGTTACAAACAAATGCAAAATTGGTGTTAAAAAGCTCCTGAAGAAGCCGAATCTATAAAGGCGAAACATGTAGAGCATACACTCAAAACAATTTTGTAATGTAATGTACCATGATCATTATGTGTAAATCACTATTTTCTTGTCTTGTGTCCACTATATATGTTTTTGTACTAAATAAAGTCAATTATATATTTTTATAAAAATTGAATTATATAATTTTTTTGGCACCTTAAAATCCCACAAATTCTTTTCTCAAATTGAATGTTTATTGGGAGTTCTCTGTGATCTTGCTTCTGAAGACATCCCTAAACAGGCCATAGCTAGGGCACTCTTCCAGACCCGTAAGATAATTTTACAGCACTGGACATCTGCTGATCCTTCCACATTGAAGGAATGGATATGACAAATGAGAGATACCCTTTGACTTGAAATATATATATATATATATATATATATATATATATATATATATATATCAGCATAGGGTCTGTTTTGGTAAATTTGACAACCTTTGGGCTTTATGGTTGGATACGCCGGGCTTGGCCCCAGATGGCCTTGTTATGGATCACCTACTACTGGGTTAGAGGTGAATGAATGTTTTATCATGTCTTTGTTCCTGGGAGATGGGACGTACTTACCTGTTATATCCATTGTTATTTGCACTTTTTGGTGGCCGAGCCTACTGCTTTATCTGAGGATATTATATTTCTGATATGATGTAAGTTTATGGTGTATCTGTGTGGTGTATATGCTTTGGTCCTTGTACTGTTTACATATAATGTTTGAAATTCTTTGAGATAAAAAAAAAGGGAACAAGTCTGCATTTTCCCTGAGGTAGGGAAAGGCCCTCCCTCATGATACTGCAAAAGGAAACAGACGTATTAGAACCATACCAAGCACATGAGCCAGGGCTACCATTTGTGAAACTGGGCAATCAACAATAGGAATCCCATCCATGGGAGAATAACTGGGGGTCCAATACCAGGAAAGGGAAAAAAACTGGACAGGTCCATTAAGTTCTACAAATTCTACAGCTACACCTTCTCTATGAACATTAGAATCCTGGGGATTCATGCCAGGAGAAAGGGGGGAAAGATCCCCAGTTTCTGCACAGTAGAAATGGTCCTGGCAGATATCATCATACAAAATGAAGAAGTGATGAAGTAGAGTCCCTGGGCCATGGTGCATGAAGTCTATACCAGAACGGTAGAACATACCACATGGGACGGTAAATGACCCAGAGGTTTCAATGATGGATTGGTGACCAAGGATCCAGGGGTGTGTCGGAAGACATTGCATGTACCACCTGTGGCTGTGCACAAGACCGCACTGCTGGGGACAAGGATACTCCAAAGTGCATTTATGATGTCATTAACTATTTTTTACTGGTCACTACTATCAAGAGCCACACATGAAGGAGATGCTGGGACTCGAATGATGATACCAACAACTTGTATGCAGAAGAAAACTGCTAGATGGTAAGGACAGCCAAACAAAATAAAACAACCCATTTAGACATAGGGATTCCCTACCTATGTAATCAACCAAGCTGTGTGGACAGGGTCCAAAGTCTGCATAAATTAGAGGGCATTTCCATAGCCATATGGAACACAGCAATGCAAATAGAATAAGTAACAACCATAAGGTCTGAATACAGCTAGGCAAAGCTAGAATACCCAAAATCTCTGGAAGAAAGGCAGAAATCCATGGCATACAGGTTAGGTCAGGACTGAGCAGGTTGGGAAGCCATTCAGGGTAACAGTCCAGCCAACACCCAAAGCACTGAAGAGTGTAGGGGAAGCTGCCAAAGCTTTTGGGGGGCAGGAACATCAAATAAGGGAGGCAAACAAGTCTGATTGGGGAAAAAAACTATTTCAAGTAAGGTCATGCAGGGAAGAATAAAAAAGCAGACGGGGTTAGGAGGCTTCATGAGAGGGAAAAAAGTGGGAGGGTAGATGGACCAAAATATGCATAAAATAAGCCCTAAACCCCTAATCAGAATCAGTAATCAGAATTACACAGGTCTTTGAACTGCAACAAGAGCAAACTCTCTAACAAAATGTCTCACAAGGGAACACATGAATGAAGGTTTGGCAGAGGACCTGTTATGCTGAATCCACCATGGCCTCCTGGATGCGCAGGTAGCAGATCTAAGAACCCAAGAGACTATGGGTGGCCCCCGAGAAGAAGAAGCCCATGTAATAGTAGGAACCAAAGAAGAGGGTCTTGCCTGGTGAAGTTTGCCCTTGTACTCCAAGAAGGTTGTGAAGCATTGCCCCTTGTAGCCTGTAGGATCTTGTCAAATGAAATTCCAAAAAAGTGATTTCTGCTAATAGCTGAGTGTCACAAGGTGGCCCCGGAGGCTATGTGCCCAGCCCAATTCTTGAGCCAGAGGGATCTACGCATCTGGGTAGATTAAATCCTGCTGAAGTACCCTAATGCACTAGTGACCAGATTGGTGTCATACATAAAGTGAAAGGCCAATTGCATTTGATCTGAGGTTGGAGTCAATGCCAAGGAGAGTCAGCTCCTGTCCTAGGAATTGGCCCACTCTGGAAGCCTCTGAGTCAGTACAGCTAATACCAAATGGATCTAAGCAGCACAGCTGCCTATGAAGAGAGCAGAATCTCCCCCTGGGGACACAGCTGCCTCACTAAGGGGAGATTGGGATATATCCACTGTTGGTGGGGTGGTCCTCTTCTTAACAAAGTCCAAGGCAAATGGAAAAGGGATGGAGAAGTGCTTAGGAGGAGGGAAGATGCTGTCAGGTAGCCCATTCCTCATACAGGAATTTGTCAAAGAAGGCATGTTAAGGTAAAAGTGATTACCTGGACTTTATCTGCACTCAGTGCAGATGGATATATAAAAAATGTACATACAAATTACAGTATTGTGCAGAAAAACAGGGATGGGTCCTGGACGGGAGATATGCATCCCTGTTATTTGGATTGTGGTCCCTCTAAGGGGGGCAATAAAAAAGACCCCATGCAGAGTAAGGGGTTCCAGGGTGGTTTGGTTGGACAGACGGAAACTCATTTACAGTTCTCACAGGGTTAACAAGTCCTTATTTGGGACCCAGAATTCTAAGAGACTTTGGTTGGGAAAGAGTCTCCATCCTGATTACAGGAACAATGGTCCTGAAAAGGAAAATTCACCTGCAGGAGAGGCCTGGAAAAAAACAGGAAGCAGTCAACAGGTGCCTGTGACGTGGAGTGTATAGCATGAGTTAGAGTGGTGGAGGGCTGGTGACTGAGATACTGCTAATCGGCTGGAAGCCTATTCTTTGGTAGCCATGAGGCAGGCCAAGAAGTAACCCTGATTAAGGGACAAGCTTGCAGGAGGTGGACCAATAGGAAGCCACCGTAAGGCCCAATACTCTCATGCAAAAGCAGACTGAAGGAAGTTTTTTTGAGTGACCAAACATGAGCAGGAAGCATCAGTACACTTTCCTGGGAAAGAAACACCCAGGCCTTGGCTGTATCCAAGACTGGGCATAAGTACTTCAGGTGATGAAACAGGTCCAACAGTGACTTCTGAAGATTGAGGATCCACCCAAAGTCCTGTATTATCTGGTGAACATTGGCATTGAAGGTTCTTACAGAATGTTTTTTTAGGAGAAGTTTGTCCAGATATCCCACAATGTGGATGCAGTGAGAATGCAGCAGCCAAAGGGAAGAGCCATAAAATGTTTCTTTTGGAACAGTAAAAAGGCTGGCGTAAAACCCCTGAAACTGTCATTAATCCTAGAAAAATCATGCATATAAAAGTTGCTGCAAACAGTAAAAAAGACTGACGTAAATCCCCTGAAACTGTCATGAGCCGAGGAGCAAGATATAGATTCTACCAGTAAGTCAAAATTCCTTTTGTCTTAAATCGTACAGTACAGGACACAGGCAACATATTCATACACCATGGGATGTCCCCGAGCAATGAATAAGGGTGGACAACTAGTCAACTGGAACGGTGCCAACAGGTCCAAAAAACAACAGGGGTCAAAGGATTCAAGTTCGGAGTGCCACTGCAAAAACCTTGCAACCAGAAGCTACATCTACAGAAGATTTGATGTCCACCTGGTAAAAAAAATTGTTGGGATACAGAGGCTTGGTGCAAAAAAGCCTAGAAAACTTTTACAGATCTGGTGGAGTGGATGTGCAACAGCGCAAGAGGAGGTCTTTGCTTGGAAATATAAGCTCTTGCAAGTTCCTTATCCACTATGCAATGGTGGATTTTGAAGCAGGTGCCCCTTCTGAGGTCCCAAGAACAAACAGGGAGTCTGTTTGATGGAAGCAATAGCATTAAGGTATACTCTCTAATGGCTAGGACTATGTCCCAATTCCTTTGGATTTTTAGGAGTGAGACGCAACTATAGCAGAACAATGTCTGAATTGAGATGGAATTCTGAATGGTCTTGGGCGTAAGATAATCTTTTCTTTATAAAGCATGGCAAGGTTACTTTGCTGGCAAGAATATAACTGATGGGTTCAAAGGGTGGTTTCTGCAGCATCCTCTGCTTCCCTGAGAGAACCAATTTGGAGTCCCAGAGAAGCACATGGTACAATAAAAACCTTGAAGCCAGAGGCCTTTGAAAAAGTATGGTTAAGGCCAATACCTGTCCTTTGTGGGTGCTTAGAGCTAAGTTCTGGTCAAGATTAGACCTGTTTGCAGGAAGGCCAGAGTGTGAGGCACAGAGTAACCTGTGGGAGTGAATTGACTGTGTTCACACCAAGCCAAATAGGACTTCCAGGAACAATTATGGATCTTCCTGGAAGTTACTTTTCTTGCTTTCAGTAAGATAGGAATCACAGACTCTGCCGGGACAGATAAAATCATGAAATAATAGAGATGATTCATAAATGTATGTATGAATCATCTGTATTTTTTGTGAATTATCTGTATGCATTGTTAAGAATCCTTATACCGTGCTAATACAGCACATATAATCCTGGGCTGTAGCTGCTCCCTCCCCTGGTTCCGCCCATCTCACAGAGGACCTGGTGGAAGACGGACGCATTCTGGGAGAGCTCCGGACTCCCAGATATGATCCATAGGCATCCGCGAGAGACACCCAAGATGGCGGCGCGAGCAGATTGCGAGGCCCGGGGTCTCTCCAAATTTTGCAATTTTTTAGTACTTCTCTTGCTCATCTTGGGTCTGTTCGTGCGGAACAGCTGTACCTTGACATCGTACACCCGAACTGAGATTTTGGATATTGGTTTGCGAGTTCCGAATGTTCTTATTGCCAATCTTCAACTCCTTCCTGAGATTGCCAGAACATCTGAGACGAGTCAGCCTGCCCGGCCAGGGGGAAGTGCTCGCCGGCGCCGTCGAGATCGCAAACAAAAGCGAGGAAAGCGAGGAGGAATAAGAGCTACGCTAAAGCTAACACCGCACCGGCTCTCTTTACCAAGCATTTTCCTTGCCAATGTACGATCACTGGTGAACAAAATGGAAGAGATTCGACTCAACCTAA
Source organism: Glandirana rugosa (assembly GCA_018402905.1). Lineage (NCBI taxonomy): Eukaryota > Metazoa > Chordata > Amphibia > Anura > Ranidae > Glandirana > Glandirana rugosa. The sequence continues at coordinate 880,959 of BLSH010408216.1, forward strand.
CATACAGTAAGAGATTCTCGGACTGCAATGTTTTTATCTTCACGGAAACTTGGCTACACAGCGGCATAACGGACAATGTCATCGAGCTAGCAGGACGCCACACACTCCGGGCGGACAGGACACAGGATGGCTCCGGTAAGGCAAGAGGTGGGGAATTGTGCATTTACATAAACAAAGCTTGGTGCACGAACTCTGCTACTGTCATGAGTCATTGTTCTGCCAACCTTGAGTTTCTTATGGTTAAATGCAGACCGTTTTATCTGCCGCGGGAGTTCACTTCAAACATTATAACAGCAGCCTATGTTCCCCCAGACGCTGATGCCAAGCTTGCTATGAAAGAACTTCATGCAGCCATCAGTAAACAACAGACCGCCCACCATGATGCTGCGTTTATTGTTGCGGGTGATTTTAATCACTCAAACCTAAAAGCAGTGCTCCCCAAATTCCACCAACATGTTTCCTGCCACACCAGAGGAAACAAAACCTTAGACCATGTTTACACAAACATGGCTGGAGCCTACGTTGCAACCCCCCTCCCCCACCTAGGACAATCGGATCACCTTTCTTTGTTTCTCACCCCCAAATATGCACCCCTCATCAATCGTGTGAAGCCATCAGTAAGGACCATCAAAGTGTGGCCTGCGGGGGTAGATTTTACACTCCAGGAAAGGTTTTTACACACGGACTGGAGTTCATTTGCTTCTCAGGCCACCAGTGGCTCTCACATTGATATTGA
>BLSH010408216.1:932250-945904 GCA_018402905.1 Glandirana rugosa
CACTGACTAGGATCTGTGTAGGTTTCGTTCAGAAAGAAGGTTTTTTTTCTTTTTTTTTTAGAGAAAATTCTCGAGTACGAGCTTTTATCGTTAGGTTCTCTTTAAGGTGTCACTCTAGGCGGTACTCTCGAGATCCGGACTACCAGTGAAAGAAGTTCTGTCATGTAAAATGGATTGACTTAACTTCACGAGAGGTTGTTTTGTATAGAATTAGTATCTCGTCCCCTGTTTCCTTTACATACGGATGTCTTCGTCACATAGACCTAACCATGTTGGAACCATAATCATCGGCCTGGGATACGACACCCCTACCGGACATTACAACGAAACCTGTGACTTAGGACACACTCCGCGAGTGGATTGCAGCTAACACAATGCATTAAACCAAGTGCCAAGGTGAGCGCCTCACACAGGATTCAGTGTCCAAAGCAACATTACAGGCCATCCCCACAGCATAGGGTCCGGCTACTAATACCAAGGTTGTACCAATCCAGATACACTGCTTCTGTAGGCATACATTTCCTTTGTCCCCTGCTCTATGATTAAGATATGTTTTGTTGGAGAGCACTTCAATTCAGTTAGGTAAAATGTACTGTCTTGAAGAAAGTGACCATCAGGCCTAGAGCTCTCATGGCGGATCTCACTGTGGAATTTCTCTTGGATTGCTATTTTCGAGCATGAGCTCTTAAAAGAGATTTTTTTTTTCTTTTTTTTGGAAGAAAGACTTGCTTTGGATGTGTCTAGGATCAGTCACAAGTATTTCAGGAGAAAGGAAGGCTGGAGAGCAGTATGATTGAAATGTATCAACCATCCAAAGGCCTGCAGCAACTGAAGTGTCTTGTAATTTTCTGAGAGCTGCAACATGAATCCTTTAGGATTGTCGTGTAATTTAGATAGCCTGTAACTTGGATGCCCTGCGTTCTGAGAAGGGCATTAAAACATTTGTGAACACCCTGGGAGCAGAGGATAGGCTGAAGGGCAGTCCGACAAACTGGAAAGTGGTTATTGGCACAGCTAGCCAAAGAAATTGAGGAGGTGGGTAAATAGGAATATGTAGACAAGTGTCTTGGATGTCCACAGATGCCAGTTAGTATACTTGTCTCAGAGAGGCCTTCCTGATTCCATGTGCAAAGCAGGGAGTAAAAACTGGCACATTGCTTAGTAAAAACAGCACAAGTAAACATTTTTAGGCCCATATTTAACCCCTTTCCCAGGCAATGTCATTAGTACAGTGACAGTGTTTCTTATTAGCAGTGATCACTATTAGTGTCACTGGTGATGTCAGTGGCCGTTAGTCACTTCCCCACTATGACAGTCCCATTATAAGTTGATGATCACCTCCATTAGTTTTAAAACGTATATAAAAATTCCAATATACAGCATATACATAGTCTGTAGATGCTACAACTTTCATGAAAACCAATCAATATACACTTATTGGGATTTTTTTTTTTTGTACCAAAGATATGTAACTTTTTTTATATTGGATATGTTTTATAGTAAAAAGTAAAAAATATATATTTAAAAAAAAAATTTTTTTTTTTTGTTTAACCACTTCCTGCTCGGCCTATTGACAAATGACGGCTGGGTGGGGGGTTCATCATCCTGACTGGGTGTCTATTGACGTCCTCAGGATAATCCACGATCGCACGCCTGCGGGGGCGTGCAACGCGGCGATCGGTGGTGCCGTGGGTCAGTCTGACCCCCCGCATTACCGACTGAGGTAAAAGGCTTCCGATGGAAGCCTTTTACCGTGTGATCACAGTGTAAATAGGAAGAGCCGTTTATCAGCCTTTCCTCTGCTCAGGTCTGCAGACCTGAGCAGTGGAGAGACGATCAGCTGCTCTCCTGACGGGGGGGCCTGCGCTGAACATTCATCAGCGCAGTCCCCCTCAGGACCACCCCACTGGAACACCAGGGAGCCCCCCCCCCAGGACACCATAAGGAGGCCACCCAGGACCAGCAGGGAGACAACATGGAGGCCGTCCAGGACCACCAGAGAGCCCCACTAGACCACCAGGTAAGGGAAATACAATGCACTGTAGGGATGGCACTGTGCCGATATATGATGCCTGCCAGTGCCATCCCTAACAGTGCTATATGCACCAGTGCCACCTATCAGTGACCACCTGTGCCACCTATCAGTGCCGCCTATGAGTGTCCATCAATGCCGCACATCAGTGCCCATCAATGCTGCATATATGTGCACCATCATCAGTGCAAACTCATCGGTGCCAATCTGTACTGCCTCATCAGTGCCTGTCAGTCTAGCCTCATAAGTGCCCATCAGTGTAGCCACATCAGTGCCCATCAGTGAAGGAAAAAATTTACTTATACAAAGTTTTGTGACAGAAACAAAGAAAAACTTTTTTTTTTTTTCAAAAATTTTCAGTCTTTTTCTATTTGTAGAGCATGAAAATAAAAACCGCAGGGGTGATCAAATATCACCAGAAGAAAGCTCTATTTGTGGGAACAAAATGATAAAAATGTTGTTTGGGTACAGCGTTGCGCGACCGCACAATTCTCATTCAAAGCGCAACGTCCCTGAAAGCTGAAAATTGGTCTGGGCGGGAAGTGTTCTAAGTGCCTGGTATTGAAGTGGTTAAATAATGAAAAATAAAAAATACAGTGGTGATTAAATACTACCAAAAGAAAGTTTTATTTGTTTGAAAAAAAAAAAAAAAAAAAAAAAAAGATGCACTTCAATAAGTGAATATATTCCACACATATATAGTAGCCCAATTTTACACAGCAACAGTCAGAGATACAGCATTATCCTGTCTTAACTGTCCAGGATGCTGGACTGTATATACTGTCAGGCGTAACAATGGGCATACCCCCGAGGGTGTCTTCATGGACTGGGTCCGTTATTGAAGGTCCATGGCCCTGCATCTATATAGCAATAGTGAAGCTAATTTCTCCGGGAAGAAGAGGTAAATCACCTACAGACCCAAACACAAAAAGGAGGACTTGTGGAGTGGGCTAGGGTTATAGGGGAAGCATGTCCTCAAAAACTCAATCCCCTCAAGGTACAAACCTATAACTCATGGGGGTTGATCTACCAAAGACAAATACAGTGATAACTCGGTTCACAAACGTAATTCGTGAACTAAGGTAGCTTTGCATATTCTTGTCACCTGCATTACTGCTCCGCACTTTCTTCTTACCACCATGCTTGCTCTGCATTTTCTTTGGCGCCATACTGGATGTACAGAGTACAGTATGTATGTGCTAAAAAGCACACCAAAAAGCTTCTCAATACTGTACTGTGTCTTCACAGTACTGTAAACTTTCAGTGTCTCTCTGTGCCCCAAATCTCACCAGAGCTGAGAAAATGGCCACAAATTGTGAACCGATGCAAATTTTTGTGAACTCTTCTGTTCGTAAACTGAGTTGTTTGTGAACAGAAGCGTTCGTGAACCGAGGTACCACTGTAGTCTGTGCACTTTGCAAGTGAAGTTAAACTCATTTTTCCCAGAGCTTACTGAATGTAGTGAAGCCTCACTTTTTACAGAATACCCATCAGTTGCAAGGAAAAAAAACAAACAAAAAAAACCAAAAAACTTTTTTTGCTTACACGATTGAATGATGGAAAATAGAGGTTCACACTAAGCCCTGTGCAAGATGAGTGCAACTGCACTTACAATTTGCCTTTAGTAAATCAACACCACGGGGTATGAATAAGGTGCCTGTGTCCTGTACTGTATGATTAAGATATAAAGTTTATTTTTTATTTCCATGTACAGGGTCCCAGTTGAAATAAAACAATGGGCAGTTGAATATCTCAACCAGGTGGATGTCAGCACACCACTGAAGTGAAGAGAAGACTACTACTGGACATTATCACTGCCTATAAAGTGCAAGCTACAAAACAGCAGTGATCTGAATGGCTGTCTCGTTTTCTGTCCTAGACTTGACTTGTCAAAGCTCTTTGCTTTGCATTAAAAGTACACACACCTCTTCATGGACATTTAAGACATACCTGACAATATGCAATATAAAGGTAGAAGTAAGAGTATTTATTGCATGTTTACATAACTTTACAAACAGATGGCAACACTTGAGAATGCCATTTTCCACCTACCTCTTATTAGGGAATTAAAACTTTATATACATCAGGTTTACAAAGAGTTATATGTACATGTCTTTCAGAAAACTATTTAAAGAGAACCAGTCAGATTCTTCTTAACCTGTAAAATACACAAGTGCTTAGTGTGCAAAGGTGAAACCCAGTCCCTCTGCTAATGCCTTCTATACAGAAAGCTGCTGTAGCATTCCAGCCACACGTATGAAAAGTAAGCTGATCACATGATAGTCTACCTCATGATGGGCAATTATGTAACTGGCACTAAACGCATTTAGCTCCAAGGCCAGAAAGACAAAGCTGACTTTAGAAGAATTTTAATTTTGCTTAACTGCATCCAGGACTTAAAGTAGTTGTGAACTTAAATCGGAACTTCGCCCAAAAGGGGAAGTTCCGCTCTTCCTGTTCAACTTTTGGAACTTTAACGTTTTTTTGAGGTAGCGAGTACCTGGTTTTGACAGGTACTCACTCCCGCTCTTATTTCTTAATTCTCCTACCCCCCTTCCTGCCCGCAGCCTTCTGTGACACTTCACAGGTCCCAGAAAGCTGCGGGGCCACTCATAGGGCACAACACAGCTCATGCATGTGCAGTGGGCAGCTGGCTGTGAAGCCGCAAGGAGTCACAGCCAGCTGCCCACAGTTATTATGCTGGTGTCAGGACCTGAAGACTGGTGAAAAAAACAGTGAGGACAGCACTGGATCCCTGGACAGGTGAATGTCTGTTTATTAAAAGCCAGCAGCTACAGTTTTTGACTGGAACGACTGAAGAACCTCAAAGGAGTGTTAAAAACTTTTTTTCATTGGATTAATCTAACCTGATCTTTAAACCAGGTTTATTTATTTTTTTCTCTTTTAGGCCTCATACACACAGACGTTTTTTGATGCCGGCGTTTTCTGGTGTTTTTTTGCAGCTCTCCATGTTAGTCAATGGCCCCATAAAAACGTCGGCGTTTTTGAGCTGTAGATGGCGTTAGTGAGCTGAAAGTATAACCCACGGCCATCGCGTTCTGAGGCTGTAACGTTTTGGCATTTTTTGACGCCGACGTCACAAAACGCCAACTAATATTGTACCGGCGTTTGACGCCGACGTTTTTAAGTTGAAAAATAGCAGAGGGATGATTTTTTTTTTTTAAAAACGCCTATTGACGCCGACCCTCACTTATGCTCACTAACACCGATGCATAACGCCGATTTTTTTTCCTTGACGTCGGGCCCGACATTTTTGTTTATTTTTAAAGATACGCCCGTGTGTATGAGGCCTAAAACTTGCCTGTAATGCATTTTCTGCCTCTAAAAGAGTAGGTTACGTGAATGCTGTAAGCTCCCAAGCGATTCACTGACCTGTTGGTGGGCGTGTACACAGTGGGGTTTCTACTTCATTAAAGGAAATGTTTGGCAACAGGTGTCCCCATTTCCAAGGCAATAGAATGCAAGCACACTCAGAAGCTACACAGAAGGGGAGGAATGGTTGGAGTGGAATCCACCGTTATTCAAGCCAGGAGATATGGGAAGGGGACATGGCTTTGTAGCGACTACGAAGGGTGCAAGAGCACAATGTGCCTGTACAAACAGCAGGATGACACAAGACAAACTGATCACGCCAGCATGGATCGGTAGTCATGCTTGCAAGATCAGTTTACTCTCAGCAGAAGAGGCGCTGACCAGATCAACCAGGTATTAGCGAACACAGGCAGCCTGAAATAAAATAGTGACAATAAAGAGCCAGTAACATGATTTTTTTTTTTCATTTAGGTTTAAAAATACCTTAAACCAGAACTCCGGAATAAAGACAAAGAATAGCCTGCAGTACCCCCTGTTCATGAAGTCTAGGGATAGAGGGTCTCCAACACTACAGGCTGTGGGTGGGACCTGGTGTACAATGCAGTAATATCTGACCTGCATTGTACTTGATCAAGTCAATGTGCAACTACCAGCCAGAGAACCTTAGAGAATAGGCTTTGGGGGACCAATCGCACAGCGTGAAGGAAGTCTGCCAAAGCAAGGAATAAGTTTAAGTATTACACCTTATTCCTCTACTCCCATTCCCAGGCAAAGGATGACTTGGAGACTTAAACTGAATACACACAGCACACTGGCCAGGATTCTGACTGGTTTGCTTTAACAATAAAATGTGAGCCATTTAAACAACAGCACGGCATAAGTGTATGTGTTACAATTACAACAGTGTCTTCTGTGTTACAGTATGACATTACATTTTATACAATATTCTATGCTTTAAAGGTTGCTGCATTTATGTTTCACCAAGGCACTCTAAGCAGACAACTGAAATGGCATTAATTCCATAAACAAGTTCTAGAAATATAATTTAGTGTACATTATGTGTTTCTGAACTTTGTTAAATTATGAACCCCTTTGAGACAGTGTTTGCAAATACCACCTGTTGTAGATCCACTTTTCTCATGTATCTTTTGATGTATGTGAACTTAATGCCTGTACACCCAGTGTAAAAATGTTTTTAAACTACCCCTTAACACCTAAAAATGCTGATTAAATCTGTATAAAATATAAACAACCCTTGAACCTGCCAGATGTACCCTCTAAACAGCATATACTACTGGTTAGGAAACACTGCATCTATAGCCTCTAATATTCCAGCTACTAACAAGGTAAAGGAATTTTATTTTCTCGTCCATTGGGGGACACGGGAAGTCATGAATTGCTGCCTACAGGATTGGACACAGGCAAACAAAGAATCATAGGCCAGCCCAGGATATCCAGCCTGTTTTTTTCCCCCTAGTGTTCTAGAAGGAATTACTTCAGCTCCGCTGGAAAAAGTCATACAATTTTTTTGCTAGTACAGGCGGTCCCCTAGTTTCAAACATCCGACTTACAAACGACTCCTACTTACAAACGGAGGGAGACAACAGGAATTGAGAGGAAATCTCCACCTAGGAAGGGAATTCACTCCTGTAAGAGTTCTCATGGGAAAAAGGCATCTCCACTGAAGCTTTATCACCAATCCTTATTTCCACAACTCAAAATTTCCAAATTTCAATTTTCATAGGGACAGAAAGTGAGGTAAAATCTTCTGAATAGAAACACACAGCAAAACAAACCTTACAGGGGTGTTAACCCTTCCCTATGCTATCCAAAAAACTTACAAATGATTGTTTTGGCTGGAGCTACTTAAAAAATGTACCTGTTCCGACTTACAAACAAATTCAACTTAACAAACCTACAGACCCTATATCTTGTTTGTAACCCGGGGATCGCCTGTACTATTTTTATTCCAATCAACCTTCTTTACTTACTTATTGAGATTAGACTTCATTATGCAGCCATCTGTACAAACCTGACCTCAGTGTATCTATAGTGTTGTACCTGGAACCCGCTGAACTAGACATTGCAGGGTTAGCCTGGAAGTGACCTAGATGGTATTGGGTTCTACTCTTTCCAGACATCGTTCTGATAAAAAAAAAACTGCAGAGTGGTTTCCAGGTCCAGTCATTGGCACTCTGAGAGTAGGCCAAGCACCACCGGCAGCCTTTTAAATTCACGCTTTTCATTGCTACTCTAAGAGGTTAATTCTGAGGGACCAAGGCTCATCTCATCCGGTGGGTAGCGGGTCATGCGCTCCCCGTTGCTGCTCTAATTCTCGGTTCATTCCTGCTGCCCACCTACAGTGATTAATCACTTGTGTCTGTCCTTAACCTGCTACCAGAGGTTGGGTTATGGGAGTACTTGGGGGTCTTGCCTCACAATAAACAAAGTTGTCTTACCACTACATGGTTGCAACATGTCTGATTATGGACAATCCTGTACCAAGTGCCTTCAGCTCACATTCCAAGAATGACCCCAGCGCTGCCTACAGCGTGCCCACTGCAGCCTGAAATCTGTGTGCCATCTGTTCCTACAGTCTATGTCCTCACCAAAGTCTACCCTAGCCCTCTCAGGCATAGCCACTAACTCAGTTCTGTCTTGGGGGGGGGAGGTTTATGGCAGTGTTGTAAGACTATGGGTCAAATCATAAATTTGGTTTATCGACTCTGAATGAAGGGGCCATAAGCCTGCTTCTGCTTTTTCCGTCAGATTCTAATCACTGATCTACCAGCAGCTTTAGAAGCTTCTGAGCCATCAACTGCTCAGACTATGATCTATATACTCTCCAGTCCTTGCCAGGCAAACCTGCTTCTGAATCAGTCTATAGCCATTACTCCTACACAAAGACCTTATGGCTAATGTGATATGCACCACATTGAAGTTAGAGGATCAGCCTGTTGTGTCTACCAGCACTGCCCCATCATTTGGAGCTCTTAAGACTACTAAAACATTCCTGATGCATCTGCCATTCCAAATGTTAATTTATGGAGACTGGAAACATCCAAACAGGAAGACTGTTCCTTCCAAATGCTGGTTAGCCTTGTCGCCATCCGAGGAGGGGTTTGTTAAAACGTGTCCTGCCTTGCAGCGACCACCATTTTGGTGGAATTTGCACTCATCTTCACCAACTGACAGCTGGAGGCCCTCTCTAGAACACTGTCATCATTGGAAGGCCAAGTTGTGCATCGTGTTTTAGCTGTGACCTTGGTTAGTCAGATACAGACTGGGCTTAAGCTATCAGAAGGGATTCAGTTATTATTGCTGGTCATAAAATGTTTGCAACAAATGGCTGTAGCCCAGAACTACAGTGCTTACAGGTTGCTGGAGGTTTCCAGTTTCATCTGTCAAGAGTGTTAGTTCAATTGAGAACTTTTTGGCTCAGGCTGGGTTCACACCTATGTGGATTGGATGCAGATTAACCCGCATCCAATTCGCAGGACACTTGAAACACATTGTTTTCAAGGTGTCCAGTTCACATGTGCTGTGCATTCGCAGTCCACATTGCACAGAAAACGTGTGCATTTTCTGTGCAATGCAGTGCAAATTCCCAGCCCAGTGTGTTCAATAGGAGCACATCTAACACAGAGCTGTGCTCCATATTGAACAGGGTTCTTCTCTCTCCACCTCCCCACTCCCTCTCCTGTCAGCCGATGCGCTGTAAGATCGGCCAGGAGAAGCTGAACAGCACCTTCTGTCTTTCTCACAGGCATCAGGGCTGGAATTCGCACCGGACTGGTGTGAATCCAGCCTAAAAGTTGGTTCTAGAACCTGCAGCTAAAAAAAAGGCACATTAGCAGATCTCCAGGCCCCCCTAGCTGGTCTTTTGGAGAAGAATATCATTGTATTAGTTCATGCGACCAAATGGTTTCAATCAAGAGTATTACTCCAACATGTCCACAGGTCCCAAACCAAAAGGGGTATTTACCCCATTCTGGATCTCAAGGCCCTAAATATTTTCATTCAGGCCCAGAAATTCCACATGGAATCTAGCATAGTCTATCTTCACCATGGAGAGTTTGTAGTCTCTGTGGACATCAAAGGACATGCACCTGTAAGTGCCCATCTTTCAAAGCACAAGCAACTTCTCTGCTTTACTCCAATTTGTGGACCTGCCTACCATTTGGGTGTTCACCACAGACACTGGTTCCAATACTAGCCTTTTGTACTCTTGAGCATTCCAATTGTGGGATACCTAGAAGACCTTCTGCTGAGGGAACAGTAGACAGGTTCTAGCGGACAACATAGTTGAGACGTTGGAGATTTGGATGTATCCTGAACCTTCAGAAACCAGCACAAATCAAGCCAGATTTTTTTTCATCCCCTGGAAAAATGCTCACTTCAAGTCCAGGAGTTAAACTGTTAACTTTTCCATGAGCGATCTGGGTCGACAGTGTCCTGATTTGAAGCAGTCCCATTTGCCCAGCTCCATTCTAAATACCTTCAACACATGTAGTGTGGTGCGAGGTCAGACGTTTCATCCCAGAAAATTCTCAGTGAAATGAATCCTTGCCTTTTTACAGCCGGGGTTGGACTAGCATTCTCTGTGCTTGCCATGTTGTTGCAGTGACCACTGGCTTCCCACTCCCTGATCAAAACCTTATTCAGGGTGTTCCTGTGAGATCTAGGTTCTTTTAGTTGTTCAAAAGTCACCATCTGAAGCTATTAGGGATGTTTCGCTCTCCACTTTTACCCATTAAATGTTTTATATTGCCATCACTTGTGAAGCAAGTATCTGAACGGGTAGTCTTAACCTGGAAAGAACCAATTCCCATCTTGCATTAAGACAAGGTGGCAAAGTCCACCACTTCCTTCCTAAGGTAGTTTTAACCTTTCACCTCACCCAGGACATTCTAACTGCTTAGGAGATATGCATTCATTGTTTGGATGTAGTTGGGGTTGTAAGAGTCCGCCTCTCAACCACTGCTTCGTTCAGAAATACTGACTCACTCTAGATAGTCCCCATATATGCAAACGGGCTCCTCATACCACCATTTCTCAGTGGCTCAGACAGACCATTATCCAAACTTATGGTCTCAAGGAAGGTTCTCCTTTTCCTTTCAAGACATGCTCTACCACAATCTTTCCTCTCGGGCTCTTCAGTGTAAGCATACAGTTTTCCAGGTTTGCTAGGCCGAGACCTAGTGATTTGTTCCACATTTTCCTATAACAGGTGGACGTTCAGGACTCATCTGATGCTAGTGCCATGCCAGTTTTGGTCATAAGGGCCTTCAGCCAGCTCACAGATCAGCAGGCAGACACCTGTATTTTTGCGGTTGTTAGGGCACTTTCACACTGGGGGCAGTGGGGCGTTGGCAGTAAATCCCCGTTAGTTTCAGCAGGGATTTACCGCAGTTATAGCGGTGCTACGGAGATGGGAGCAGTGCGCTTTTAACCCCCCACAAGGGGTTAAAAGTGCCACCGCTTCCGAAGCACTTTTTGTAACATCCTGCAAGCGAACCACCCCAGTGTGAAAGCACTCTGGCTTTCACATTGGGGTGGATGGGGAGGGATTTTTGAGACGGTTTACAGACGCTGTTTTTACCTAAATAGCATCTGTAAAGCGCCTCAGTGTGAAAAGGGTCTCAGTGTTTTGCTTTTGGACATTCCAAGAGTTAATTATTTCCAGTATCACTCAATGAATGAGAAAATAATTTTTGCTAACCATAAAAAGCTTTTCTGCGAGTCCATTGCGGGACACAAGTCCCACCTGTGTCTTATGATCATGCTCTTCGTATTGCTTGCTACAAACTTAGGCGTTGATAGGAGGGGCTATCCCGGCCTGGCCTACATTGTTTTTGTTTGCCAATTAATAATGTTGCGTCTCTCAATAGACTCCAAGAAAATAAATTTTACAAGTAGAAAAATTGTATTTTTGTACTTGAAATAAAATCCTTTTCTTGGAGTCCATTGAAGGAACTCATACTGGTAATTTAAACTGTCACCTAGCGGTGGTTTTACACTACAAAAAAAAAAAAAAAATATTCTGTAAGCCAGCCCAGAACAACATCTGCCCTGGGGTTTAAGTAATTTTTTTTTTGTTAACACTAAAACTTTATGTCACGTAGGGGACCAAACACCTCTTATGCAATACAAATTATGTTGGGACAGGTTCTCTTTGAGATTACTCATCTCCCCTCATTGATACCAATAAAGTACAGATTTAATGTACCAGGGTGCATGGAAACTATTGGACAGCTGTACAGCTTTCACCTGACAGCTGGCTTGTCAGATTTACACACATTCCCAGCTCTCAAATGGGAACAGAACATACTTTGGTGGAATCAAAGACTCTTAGGAGCACTTAAGTCTGCATAGGAGGAAAACCTTAAGCAAAAGCAGATTCTGCATATGCAGAGTGGACAGCATCAGTAAGAACTGAAATGGCATCTTGTACATCTGAAGTAATGGTGAAAACTGCAGTTCCTCCAGAACTGTCTTCACAGAGAGACTGTGGGGACTCAGATGGTCACAGTGACAGTGGGCCCATACTCTTCTAGGACCGAATGGAGATTAGATTCTGAAGGGAAGTTGTGGGAGCACTCTTAGAGCCTCTGCATGTAGCATCTGTGAGGAATTGGCCATGCAGTCTTGTGTAACTGTAGCAGAGGATCCTGAGAACAAGGCAGGGGACTTTGCGTCACCCAACAGAGCAAAGGGTGACTCCAATGATGTAGACCCAATAACTATAGGGTCTCCGGATTTCAGAGCCTTCAGAATACATATCCCCATCACGGTTAGTTTGTGCTGGAATCAACCGTTGTCTAGAAAGACCTGTTGCAACTGCGTGGTAGTAATATTAAACTAACCACAGGGTACAAAAGCAAGGCCCCATGAACTCAAATCCAAGCAAGTGGTGGCCAATTAGGGTTTACATGCTGGATGCCACCAAGTACACTGTAAATGGGTAATGGCAATGGACCAGAGTTCCATGAGTCTTTCCTGCAGAGCAGGAGCAGCAGTGGGTGATACTTGCTCTACAGTGAATGGCAGGAAAGAGCTCAGAGCTTGTGCAACATTACTCCCAGTAGTGGATGTCAGTCCCTCAGCATTATCCTACTGTACGGCCTGATCTGCCTACTCAGAGTGAGTCTTCAGAGAACAGGCAAGCACTAAGACAATGCCACCAGCTCTGAACCTGAAAAGCACTCTGCAATAAACTTACCAGTACTGGGTTTGGAAAGTAGAAATCAATAAAAAAAGTTAGCCTTTTCTCAGCAGAGCCGATGTCCATCCTCCTAGGGCAGTCGTTTCCCACCTCAGTCCTCAAGAACCCTCAACAGATCAGGTTTTCACTTCTTGTTTTACCTTGAACAGGTGCAAATCATTTTCAATGACTTGGTATTCATGACCACAATTTTATCCAAGAGAAATTCCCAAAACATAGACTGTTGGGGATCTCTGAGGTTGAAAACCACTGCCCTAGGACACTAAATGAGGAATGAGTAGAGGGGTTATCCCGGAACTGGCTTACAGATTTTTAATTTGCTTGTCCAATCCTCCTGCAGGCAGTATGTGACTTCCCTTAATAGATAAGAGAATCTTTCTGCAGGTTCTTCAGTTGGCAGCCCTATATTGCCTTACTAGGCACCATTACTTGCTGCCTGATAGGGACTGGTTTTGCTTGTACATTACGAAATAGTCTAGATTTAAAAACGGTTGTGCTCACTGTAGTATGTTCAAAAACAGAATTGTGTTCTAGTACAGCCACTCTGTCTATACTTTAACTCCTAAAAGAAAACTTGTCTAGAGCGAAACAAGGAGGCTGCCATACCAAAAAAAAGTAATGTGTATATGTATATATATATATATATATATATATATATATATATATATATATATATATATATATATCTCTATCCCAAGGTAAAATAAACACTGATAAAAATACGAAATTAGGCAACCTCTTTGGTTCTTGCTTATGAAAGAAGTAAAACAGTAGCTGTTCAGGCAGAGAATGCTCAGATCCAGTGAATCATACTCCATGCAACTAAAAAGTCAGTGGTTGGAGGTCACAGGTATTGAATTTAGGTACACGAACTATGAATCAGGATCCTATATGGATTCCACAGTCAAATGTCACGGTTAACAATAGAAACAGATTTTATGGCTTAAGAAAAATGGAAAAAACACATGAGCAGGGTCCCATACTGATGCCATGGTCCACCAATATAAAAAGAGTTTAGCAGATATAAAGGATCTATTAAAAAAAAAAAAAAAAAAAAAAAAAAA
>BLSH010408216.1:969666-981954 GCA_018402905.1 Glandirana rugosa
ATTACTCTGGTATTACCCTCGTTCACACCCTAGAGAGTGGGGTAAGGAAATGTTAAATATCGGTAAATAATTGGGTTATACAGAGACCGTCACATTGAAAAAGTATCGAAATGGAGGGACTAGTTAAATTTTTATAGTACGTTCCGTATTTACCCCACACTCCGGGTTTTGGACTTTGTACAAGTAACACTCTATACCCCCCCTAACTGTGCAGAAGTAATACCCCTCAAACATATCTATTATGTAAATTGATCCGGGAGTGAATAGGATTCGTATACGGAACACTAGTGGGATTTGCTTACGATTATCAATGTAGATAAGTGAGGGCCTAGTTAAATGTATTATCTATACAAACTCCCCATAATGAAGACGTGTCAATCCCCCCCATATCTCACAATGAACATGTTTCAGGTTTTGGGCCTCACACCCCATTTATGCCTTGCATGATATTTTTAAATTGATCAGGGAGGTAAAGCTATGAAAAAGTTACACTGCCAGAGACATATTGGGTTAATAAATGGCTATAAATTGTAAAGGAATGGGGTGAGAGATCCCACACTTGCTCCCATTATGGTCTCATTATACCTCAGTGTTAGGCCCCTGAAAGTCTGGCTGTGGTGCAAATCAACTCTTACCTCTTTCTTCTCATCTGTCTCGCAACTCTCCTCCTGATTTTCAGATTTTGCAGTTTCCTGGACCTCAACCTCCGCTTGATTTTCAACAACATCCATTATAGTATCCTCTCTCTCGGTTGCACTGCAAAATAGAGTTTACAGTTCTCAAGAAACATACAGGGTTATCCCAAGCGCATGCGGCTTTAAGGTGGATCACAAGCACATATGGCTTTAAGGTGGATCACAAGCACACACAGCTTTAAAGGTGGAATTCTAAGCTCTAAGATTAAAAACAACTCTTGGTCCCCTTATAACACCTATTATAACTACCCTGTAGAAGGAAAACACTTTTGCCCAGAACACGTTCCAGTCTAGTAATGTTATCAGCTCCCAGTGGCTGGTTTCAGGGGAGAGGTGGGACAGCAAATTCCCCATAGTAAGCCTATGGGTGACATCACCCAAGCATTCCATCTGTTGTGGGCACACTCATCTCACTTGAAGCTGACCGCTGGGACACGCACATGACCGGACTGGAGCATCCTGAGATTAGGTAAAGCAGCTCAAACGATTCAAATTTTATTTTGAAAATCCCTTGATAACCCCACCAACACAGTTAGTGGTGATTGGGGAATGCCTCCCGCATCGCTATTGTGTTCTGCTGTTGGGGGGGGGGGGGCAAGTGGGGAGAACAAGATTATTGCTGGAGGTTATAGCAACCGGCGGATGGCTCGAATCTTGGCCGGTTCAGCAGGAAGCGGTTGAGTTTTTAACCATGTATGGGCAGGCTGAATGTACAAAGTGGATTGATCGATCAACTTTGGTACAACCAGCCTGACAGATTTTACTTGCGATTATAGCAAGTAAACACTGATTATATCCATAGTGATAATCACTGTGTTCTCCTTGCAGAGATGGCTTCCCCTGCTCCGAGAATACAATGACTCGGCGGGAGGGATGCCCCTGTCAACATTGATGGGGGAATCAAGTGAATTTGTTTACTGACCTTAAGCTTCATGTACAGTACACTACCATTCCTAAACTTGAGTTAAGGAGCTTTTGGCATTTTTTTTTTTGCCAAAGCTCCTAAACTCAAATCCATAAAAGCCTATGTGTACACATAGGCTTTTACCAGAGCTTAGGAGCTGCTGCAGTTGGGGGAGCTTCAACCTCTCTCGCTCCTGAACATGGAAAAATAACGTTCAGAATAGAAACAGTTTGACAGTCGGTAGCAAATCATGACAAAAATCGGGGCGCAATTTTGCTGTTTTTTTCCTGAGGCCAGCAGTCAAAGTAGGCTGTGTGTACATGAAGCCTAAGGCAGGCCATAGAGCAGTGTTTCCCAACTCCAGTCCTCAAGGCATCACAACTGGTCATGTTTTCGGGCTTCCTATTATTTTGCACAGCTGTTTCAACTGAGGGAACTCCTGAAAACATGACCTGTTGGGGTGCCTTGAGAACTGGAGTTGAGAAACACTGATATAGACAGTGCAAATTTCTTTCCTGCAAACATGGGTTGCAGGAAAGAAATTTGCACGATTCCCCCATCAACACAGTCAGTGTTGTCAGGGAATCCCACCTGCCGAGCAATGGTCTTCTCCCAGTAGGGGAAGCCATTCCCGCCAGGAGAAGACAGTGATTATAGTTAACAGTCACTTGTGATAATCACAAGCAAATTTGGCAGGCTGGTTTTACCGATGTTGATCGATCAACTTGGTACATTCAGCCTACCCGTTAATGATTTAAATCTGGTCTTAAAGCGGTTGTCTCCCCTAAACAAACAAACAAAAAAAAAAAAACCTGCAAGGCAAAAGGCATAATGAGCTGGTATGTATTCTAAGGTAATTAGTACAAAGCTCCCGCAGGTCCGCCCAGTCCCAGAGGAGGGGGCTACCATGTCCCCTCCGTGGATCCTTTTGGGTATGCAGCTCCAGCACCGAGTGGCCAGAGCCTGTCATTAGGATGCACACTATACAATTTTTGTTGTTAGATTTCCTTTAGATTTACCTTCAACTGTGTAGTGCAAGGGCCTGCCTGATTGCATACAAATTGAAAGTGTTTAGGTTTGACCTCATATTATATGGTTTTGGTAACCCCATACACACTATTAGATTTTCTACAGATTTTTCAAAACCATATGAGGTCAAACCTTAAGAGTTTCAAATTTGTATGCAATCAGGCAGGTCCTTGCACTAATGGTTTTGGTAAATCTGAAGACAAATCTGCAGAAAGTCTAATAGTGTATATGGGGCCTAAATCTAAAGAATGTTGTATGGTGTGTATCCAACTTTAGTTGTATCCAAGTACAATTCACCTGCCCATAGAGGGAGTGAATCTCAGCCAGTCCCTGCTGATCAAAATTCTATGTATGGCCAGCTTAAAGCGTTAGTAAACCCATCCATTTAACAGTTTAAAAACCAGTTACATTTCCGGCACACTCACATTGGTTGTGCTCTAAACCAAACTATCAAACCATTCAATGTGCAGCACCATGACAGTTGTAGATTAAACAGAGGCCAAGATGGCAGCTTCCATGGCTGAAAATGATAGGAGGGTTTACTACCACTTTAAGTATATAAATCTTCCTTCTACAGAGTAGTTAGAATAGGTGTTAGCAGACCAGTAGGCGTGGTTTTAGGCTTAGTTAGATCCTGGAGTTCTGCTTTATCAAAAGATATCAATCACATGCATCTGGGCATTGCACAAAATGTGTCAACTTTAGGTTACCATAAAGGTCCCTTTAGCCTGGGTTCACACTACTGCGGGAATGAAATTGTGTGGGTTCAGCTAAACTCGCACGATTTCATTCCCGCAGGTCACTCTGACGATTTCATACACATCTGTGCGGGTTCCTGCACAGATGTCTAAGGAAAAAGCCAAAAGTAGTACAGAAACTACTTTAAGGAATCAGTGCAGCGCCGCAATGTCCGCATAGCACCGATTCGGACGGCTCCGCTGTGGGCGATAGTTGCCGATTTGACATGCCAAATGGCATCAATGTGAGCCTAGGCTTAGATTTATAAACAAAATACCAGCAACATCAACCATCACTAAACAGAATTACTGAACCACAAGAAGTAAAATAACCCTAAAAGTAAAAGCTGGATTAACGAATAATAATAAGAAAAAAAGCGTGTGGTCTATCTCTGGCTTCATACACACCCAGATCAGGAAACTGCAAGTTGCTTATGAAAGTGCTGGGCCTGACAGACAGTAAAGTCCGTGTACTTTCTCTGTACTGGGCGTAGATTGGGAGAGAGCAGGCCGTAACTGATCAGTACCGGTAGTATGTCAGCACGCACACCCCATGCTGTACGTCCCTTTACACGTATGACACCCCCTCCCATCCCACCGAGCACAGCACCGTCCAGGCGCCTCCAGCCACCACCATTGCACATCCAGCCGTACCGACCAACACACACACACTGCGGCACATCCATCCCCCTCCTCTCCAATCACATGGCCACCCAACAAAGGACACCTCTTCCCCCCGCCCGCCCCAACCCACCACACCGACGATGCGAAGGATTAAAAAAAAAAAAAAAAGGCCACCGAACCTGAACCGAATCCCCTTACCAGTCTTTGTTTTCTGATAACATTTCCCTGGCAGCCGGCTGAAAGGAAAAGGGGAGGGGGTGGGCGGAAAGGAGCCTGTGGAGGTCGAATGGAAAGGGAGATGAGGGAGGGGAAGACAGGGGACGGGAAGAAAAGGGAGGGGGGGCAGAAAAGCAGATATGGACTAATGTGACCGCCTGGACTCCGCTCTGATCTCCGACGAAAACCGCCAACGGGCGTCCGGCAAAGGCGCACTACTCAAACACGCTCAGCGGCCATCTTGGTGATTACCCAGCAGCCCCGCGTGCAGGGAGGAGGCGGGGTCAGGAGCAGCACTGCTGGCTGATCAGGTTACCCACACAGTACACCGGGCTATCCGTTAATCTGCGCATGCCTGCAACAAATCTCCTCCTCCACTCAGTTCATGGGACCTTTTCCTCTACCTCACCTATGCACCCATCTACACAGTGCAACATGGCTCTTCTCACACCCAGGAAAGGTGCAGAAGGGTTAGAGCCCCTATCCTCAAAACGCTCCAACACGTCATGTTTTCAGGCTTACCATTATCTTGCACAGGTGATTTGATCAGTTTAAAGCAGTTGTATACCCTCTTTTTTGACTTTTACCTACAGGTAAGCCTATAATAAGGCTTACCTGTAGGTAAAATGAATATCTCCTAAACCTGCATTATTTAGGAGATATTCGCCCTGCATGCAGCCGCTGACGTCACGGTGCATGCACAGTGAGGGCCCGGCGCATATCATCGAACCTTGCCGGAAAGACGGGCTCCAGTGCACATGCGCGGGAGTGACATTTCGCAGCTCCGGCCCACACAGCGCCGGAGCCGCGTACCCACAAGGATCCCCCGAAGGAACATGTCGGCTCCCTTTGCGGGGATCGAGCGGACCCGTCGGAGCTTTGTTCTGAGGTATTTCATAATGAGCTAGTATGCACTGCATACTAGCTCATTATGCCTTTCCCTTACAGGTTTTTTTTTTCTTTTTTTTTTACTGGTGTACAACCGCTCTGCCTTAGGCCCCTCTCACACATGGGCGGTCCCTTTTGATGGACTCCGCTAGTGCCGCAGGGATCAATCCATTGGTTACCGCTGAGCAGGTGGATGACAGGTCTGTCTCCGCTCACTGTGCAGGGATGGATCCGTCAGAGCCCCCGCTCTCCTATAGGGAGATCGGATGAAATCTGATCCATCAGAGCCCCCGGTCTCCTCTATGGGGAGACCAGATGAAAATGGATCCGTCAGGGCCCCCGCTCTCCTCTATGGGGAGATCGGATGAAAACGGATCCGTCAGGGCCCCCGCTCTCCTCTATGGGGAGATCGGATGAAAACAGATCCGTCAGGGCCCCCGCTCTCCTCTATGGGGAGATCGGATGAAAACAGATCCGTCAGAGCCCCCACTCTCCTATGGAGAGATCGGATGAAAACGGATCGTCAGAGCCCCCGGTCTCCTCTACGGGGAGATCGGATGAAACCGGTTCCGTCAAAGCCCCCGCTCTCCCCTATGGGGAGAGTGGATGAAAATGGATCCATCAGAGCCCCCGCTCTCCTCTATGGGGAGATCGGATGAAAACGGATCAGTCAAAGCCCCCGCTCTCCTCTATGGGGAGATCGTATGAAAACTGATCCCTCAGAGCCCCCGCTCTCCTCTATGGGGAGATCGGATGAAAACGGATCAGTCAAAGCCCCCGCTCTCCTCTATGGGGAGATCGTATGAAAACTGATCCCTCAGAGCCCCCGCTCTCCTCTATGGGGAGATCGGATGAAAACGGATCCATCACAGCCCCGCTCTCCTCTATGGGGAGATCGGATGAAAACTGATCCCTCAGAGCCCCCGCTCTCCTATGGGGAGATCAGATGAAACTAGATTAGTCAGAGCCCCCGCTCTTCTCTATGGGGAGAGCGTATGAAAACGAATCCGTCAGAGCCTCCACTCTCCTCTAAGGGGAGATCAGATGAAACCCGATCTGTCAGAGCCCCCGCTCTCCTCTATGGGGAGATCGGATCTGTCCAGTTTCATCCAATCCACCAGACAGATGGAAAATAGGGTTTCCATCCATCTGGATTTAGGGGACATGTCACCGCTGACATCCATAGCTCTATAGAGGTGAATGGAGCGTCCGAACAGGTCCGCCTGAAAAACGGACAGGCAGACCTGATCGGTCCGCATGTGTGAAAGGGACCTTAGTAATTATCACAGTCGTTTTCATCTGAGGAAAATCCTGAAAACATGACCTATTGGGGCGCCTTGAGGACTGGAGTTGAGAAACACTGCTCTATCTCTGCACTCTATATCCACACTGTGGAGATCCACTCTTTGTCATGGGAACAGAAAGTCAGGAAAGATGCAACATTATGAAAAGCCACTAGGAAAGGAAAGGAGGGAAAATCCTGCAATGGGGATACATTTCACTGGCAACAGTCAAAATACTATTTGAAACATATGTAAAACTATATATAAATACTATATTATAAGAAGATCTAAAGGTTAAAATGTAAAATCATACTTTCATTTCCACATCGTATTTCATTTATTACTAGCCTAATCCTATTAGTCTGAAGTTTTGTAAACTTGAGTCTTTCACACTGATGGACTGACTGGGCCATTCATTGCTCTCTACGGAGCGGCAGGTATGTCCGCTGACACCCACCAGCATCTGATCCGCTATCCGTCCAGCAGAGCATAGGACAGCCAGATAGAAACAGAAAGGCAGTCCATTTCCATCCAACAGCCCCATAGAGAACAGCGGGCTGTGTCCACTCTGGATAGCGGAGCGGACACGGACTTGTCTCTGCATGTTCAGCGGAGATCCCCCACTGAGCAGGCAGATCTGCTTGATGGAGTCCTCCCTGTCTAAAAGGAGCCTTACTTTGTGAAGATCCCCACACATTTACTTCCTTGTATTCTGTGACACATTCACTATGCCCTTGTCAATGGACACTGCTGTGTCGCACATTTCACAGAGCCTGCCTTCTGAACTAAAACAGTGATGAGAGGAGGAGTGTTGAATCTTAATATTGGGACACTTACCTCTCCAGAAATCCAGCGGTGTCTTCACATTAGCCAATTTTTCTATCGGGTGCTGCCGCCGCCATCTCCACTAAGGGAAACCGGAACTGAAGCTGTGTGGCTTCACAGCTGGTTCCCTACTGTTCATGCACAAAGCGAGATTCACTCTCTGAGCAGGCTGGCTGTGGGGGATGGAGGAGGGCGAACTAATGTCCAAGATCGCTGTGAAAACCAGGTACCCGCCCCGCGCCCCCCCCCCCCCAAAAAAGGTGCCAGATGTGGCAGCAGAAAGGGGGGGGGGGTGGCTTCCCCTTTTGAAAGGAGCTCCGCTTTAATCTTCAGCTGGTCAAAGAGCCTGCCCAATGGTTGTTGTACCAGTGAGGCAGAATGTTAGAATGTTGACCTAGTAGAAAATCAATTGAGCTCCATCTGCAATACCCTCCCGATCCACACCAACACCCAAATCCTCAGGGCACACCCCCTCCTTCAAAAGGGACACACCTCAAAAGCCCACTCCAAAAATCCAGACATAAAACGCAAACAAAAAACGACAGTACCAAATAGTTCCTGATGTGAGTGCACTAATACAGATACAATTACCTCAAGCCCCGAGTAGAACATAGAGAAAGTGAGGCTAGTAGCCTAGGTGGCAGCCTTGCAGATCTGAGAAACCGTTATCTGCAGCCAAAGCTCAAGAAGCACTCATATTTAATAGGGTCCTATCAGAAAAGTATGGAACCTAACCCTAGACCAGGGGTGTCAGCTTGCGGCCCTCCAGCTGTTGCGCAACTACAAATCCCATCATACCTCTTGCTGGAGTTTCAAAAGCCTGGTCTGCTGGTACTTGTAGTTCCACACCAGTGAGCCACAAGCTACCTGGTACTTGTTCGGTCTGTCCAGTGCAGCAGAGGTCCGACAGAAAAAGGGATTTTATTATAACTTACCGTAAAATCCTTTTCTCTGAGTTCACTGACAGACACAGCCCTTCATTAGACAAGTGGGGTTTATGCTCATATCACTAGGAGTAGACTAGACAAAATAAAACAAAAAGCATAGGTTGGCCCCTCCCAGGGGGCCGTCCTCACCTTAGTATATAACCCCCTGCTAGACAACAGCATATCAGTTCGTAACAAGCCGTACAAACTCAACAGAGGGGTGGGTGCTGCGTCTGTCAGTGAACTCAGAGAAAGGGATCTTACGGTAAGTTATAATAAAATC
Organism: Glandirana rugosa; assembly: GCA_018402905.1. Lineage (NCBI taxonomy): Eukaryota > Metazoa > Chordata > Amphibia > Anura > Ranidae > Glandirana > Glandirana rugosa. The sequence continues at coordinate 978,077 of BLSH010408216.1, forward strand.
CCTTTTACTCTTACGTTCACTGACAGATGCAGCCCTTCATTAGACAAGTGGGGATGTCCCAAAGCTGTGTCAATCAAGAGGGGCGGGCAAACTAGAACAACTGTACCCAACAAAAAAAGCCCTCTCAGGCGGCGCCAGTGCCGCTTGCAAAACTTTGCGGCCAAAGGCAGCATACGCAGATGCTGAAACATCCACTTTGTAAAACTTAGTAAACGTGTGCACTGAAGCCCAAGTAGCCGCTTTGCACACCTGAGACACCGAAGCCTGGTGTCTATAAGCCCAGGAAGTACTAACTGCCCTGGAGGAATGAGCCGTGACTCGGAAAGGGGGAACCTTGCCCCGAACCTCATATGCATGAGTCACGGTCTTCCTGATCCAACGAGAAATGGTAGCTGACGAGGCCACCATGCCTTTGCGCGAACCTTCCGTCAGCACAAATAAGGAATCAGACTTCCGAAAGGAAGCTGTAGAAAACAAATACACCCGCAAAGCCCTCACCACATCCAAAGAATGTAGTTCAAATTCCCTGGGATGCGACAGGTGCGGGCACAATGAGGGAAGAACAATATCCTCATTCAAATGAAAAGAGGAAACCACCTTCGGAAGGAAAGAAGGGGAAGGTCGCAAAACCGCCTTGTCCTTATGAAGGACCAAGTAAGGTGCCTTGCAGGATAATGCTGCCAACTCAGACACCCGCCTAGCGGATGTAACAGCCACCAAGAAAGCCACTTTCTGCGACAATAATTGCAAGGGAATGTCCCCAATCTTCTCATATGGTGGCTTCTGAAGAACAGAGAGCACCAGATTCAAATCCCACAGCGCCAAAGGCGACTGTATCCGAGGAGCCACATGACGTATACCCTGTACAAATATACGGATCAACGAGTGTGACGCCAAGGGTAGTTGAAAAAGAACAGTCAGAGCCAAAATCTGACCCTTAAGCGTACTTAACGCCAGGTTCTTGTCCAGTCCCTGCTGCAAAAAAGTCAGCACCCTGGACACCACATAAGAGAAGGGATTCCAACCACCTGCCTCACACCAGGCAATATAGGCCTTCCAGGCCCTATAATAAATCTTACGTGAAGTACACTTGCGTGCTTCAATCATAGTAGGGATCACAGAGTCAGAGACACCCTTATCCCTCAACACCTGGGAATCAATAGCCAAGCCGTCAAAGCCAGCGAGGGTAAAGCAGGGTGCAAGATGGGTCCCTGAGACAGTAGGTCTTCGAGAAGAGGAAGACGCCACGGGACATCTGCCACCATCCGTACCACATCGGCGTACCAAGGACGTCGAGGCCAATCCGGAGCTACCAGGATTGTCGGGATTCCTTCTGCTTCTATCCTGCGCAGAACCCGTGGCAGAAGCTTCAGAGGAGGAAAGACGTACAGTAGCCGATACCGACCCCAGGGTGCCACCAGTGCGTCCGTGGCGACCGCCAACGGATCCTTTGATCTGCACACAAAGGTCTGTAACTTGTGATTGAATCTGGAGGCCATGAGGTCCACCTCTGGCGTGCCCCGCTTGAGGCAAATCTGGCGGAACACTTCTGGATGTAGGGACCATTCCCCCTGATCCAGAGTCCGGCGGCTGAGAAAGTCCGCTTGTCAGTTTTCCACGCCTGGAATGTAGATTGTGGAGAGTGCTGGCACGTGAAGTTCTGCCCATCGTAGGATCAGAGCCGCCTCCACGGCTGCTGCCGAGCTTCTTGTTCCGTCCTGATGGTTCACATATGCCACAGCCGTGGCATTTTCCGACTGAACCCGGACAGGAAGGCCTCGCAGCCTTGCCAACCAATGGGACAGACAAAGTCTGATCGCTCTCAATTCCAGTACATTTATCGTAAGGCAAGCTTCCTGAGCTGACCAACGACCCTGGGCAGAGAACTGACCCAGGACCCCTCCCCAGCCCGATAGACTGGCATCCGTCGTTACTATTGACCAATTGAGGGGGAGAAAACATTTTCCCAATTTTAGGGCTGGAGCCCAAATCCACCAAGTCAAGGATCCTCGGGACTGATGATCCAACCTGATCAGTCTGTCTAGGGATAGGGGAGATTTGTCCCATTGCGACAAAATCGCCTTCTGCAGGAGCCGAGTGTGACTCTAGGCGTAAGGTATCGCTTCGAAAGCCGACACCATGAGCCCCAACACTCGCATACAGAACCGTAAGGAGGACCACTGGCGTGATAACAGGGTTCGCACTGCTGCCTGTAGTGTCAGGAGATTGGTAAAAACACCCTTGCCTGCACCGTGTCCAGAATCAGACCCAGGTATTCCAGACAGCAGGATGGAGTCATTGCTGACTTCTGCAGGTTGATCAGCCAACCAAATTCTTTTAACGTGGACACCGTGATTATCACGTTCTCCTCCAGAGCTGCAGCCGACTCTGCTCTTAGGAGTAAATCGTTGAGGCACGATACCACCGCGATACCTCTTTGTCTCAACAGCGTGAGCATCGGGGCCACCACCTTGGTGAACACTCGGGGAGCCGAAGCCAGACCGAAGGGAAGTGCCACAAACTGGTAATGCAGATCCCCCACTGCGAAACGCAGGAAACGCTGGTGCCTGTGACAAACTGGAACGCGGAGATAAGCGTCCTTGATATCCAGGGACGCCATGAATTCCCCTTGGTGCAGGGCGGCCACGACAGAGCGGATGGACTCCACCCTGAATCTTATTGTCTTTACAAAGCAGTTTAGTGTCTTCAGGTCCAGAACTGGCCTGACACCGCCCTTTTTGGGCACCACAAAGAGGTCTGAGTAAAACCCGTGAAATCTTTCCACCGTGGGTACCGGTACAATCACCCCCTGTTCGGCCAGCACCCGAACTGCGCCTAGAAGTGCCTCCCGACGCCCCTGAGGGAGTCTTAAGTTCAAAGAGAAGAACCTTTCTGGGGGTAGAGAAATTAACTCTATCCTGTACCCGGAGGACACTACCTCCAACACCCACCGATCGGTGATGCGGGCAGTCCACCTGTCTGCGAACCCCAGTAACTGGCCCCCCACCCCTGAATCGAGCGGTGAAAACCCATCATGCGGAGGCTGACTTATCCTTCGTTTTTTTCAGACTTACGTTGCCAGGGCCTTTTACTGGGCTCAGCGAAAGCCTTACCGGACTTGAAGCCCTTACCCGCTGAGCCGGGCGCAGGACAAAACTTCTTGTGGCCTGAAGAAACAGGGCCTGCCTACGGCGAAAATCCCGCCGTTTTGGCTCTGGAAGGAAAGTACTCTTCCCTCCCATGAAATCCTTAATGATTTCATCCAACTGTGGGCAAAACAGATGCCCTCCCTGAAAGGGCAGATCCGTAAGAGCTTTCTTCGATGCCTGGTCGTCTGACCAAGAGCGGAGCCACAGCACCCGCCTGATAACTGCAAAAACAGACATTTTTGACAGTATGGGAAGTAGGTCCAATGCAGTATCGCAAAGGTAGCGGAGACCCTCTTCCAAGTGTTGTGCCCGTTGCACCTCAGCCTGCGCACACTCACAAATCAAACCGGAGTGTAATGTGGTAGCGCACTCGATGAGATTGCGCCGCCATAGCAGCTGCCAGAGCTGGCCGCATGGCTGACCCAGCCAACAAAAACAGTGCCTTAGACACTACCTCCGTGCGGCGATCGGCCACCTCTTTAAAGGACGGAGACCCCTCCAAGGGAATGGTCGTTGCCTTTTTCAGACGGCCACTGGTGGGTCCACTGCTGGGGAAGCCCACCTCTTAGTGAAACTATCCTCAAAGGGATAACAAACAGCAAAGCGTTTGGGCAAAGCAAAGGAATTTTGCGGCCGCAGCCATTCCTTGAACACCACCTGCTCAAAAACCTGATCATAAAGGTAGGCCCTGGGGGACCTAGGGGGCTTAAGCGACCCACAAATATATGC
>BLSH010408216.1:994344-1005742 GCA_018402905.1 Glandirana rugosa
CCGTGACACCCATTTTTTCAGTAGACTGTCCTCGAATGGATGGTGCATCGAAAACAACCTCGGAACAGGGAAGGAGCTCTGAGGCCGTTCCCATTCCCTGTAAATAAACGTATGAAAATAAGGCAGGTAAGGGAAAAACTATGAGACCCTTAGGGAAAAGCCACCCCTTGCGATGCACCAGCTGCATCCTCCAGCTTCAGAATATTGCGTACCGCAGTAATTAGGGCGCACGCTAGTGCCTTTTCATGTGCAACAACTGTCGCTGATGATTCCTCCTCACTATCCGAGGAATCCGGGACCTCGCCATCAGATAGCTCAAGGGGGGGTCCCTGCCGTCATGGCGGAAACCCCATCAGGATCAGTCCTCCCAGAGGAAGGAGGGGGTAGGGGCTGCTACTTAACCGCCTTATGCCCGCACGCCGCCTCTACCCAGGAGACGAATGACTCCAAGACCTCTGACAGAGCGCCAAGGGGAACCGCAGCCCCAGAGGTGCTGGTTGCCACCACGGGGGGAACTGTTGAAGGGACACCCGCATCAGATGCCATGTCTCAGCCCACCCTGACCGGACACCACCTGGGACAGAGGGCCTAGGTACCAGGGAGCAAAGGGCACCTCCCTCCAGCGAGCCCCAGGAGGACTCACCACCTGCTGCCCCAAGATCAGGGAGAGCTGTTCCTGTTGCTGCTACCTGCACTGCCACCGTGCTGCTGTGTCCCTGTGCCACGAGGAAGTAGGCCCCAGATCCAGCTTCCCAGAGAAACCCCTCCCCTGCACACACTGAAGGCCCCACGTCCTACTCAGTAGCGATCTCAAAGAAAATGGCCGCCGATCACCCACGCAACAGGCCCTAATAGGCGGCCAGACCACCGCAAAATAGCAGCCAGAGCCACTTTTTTAAATATTTGTTGTCTGCCTAGTCCTATTCCTGAAAGTGGCGAAATAACCCTAAGGTCAAGATGGAGCTGCTGTGTCTGTCAATGAACGAAAGAGACAAGGACGTCAATTTCGTTTGGATGCAACATCGCATGCCCGCGCAATTGTCAGTTACAGTGAAGCAGTGCCGAATCACAAAAAGTGCTCTGGTCAGGAAGGGGGTAAATCCTCCTGGGGCTACAGTGGTTAATCGGACACAGCGGTCACTGATCGTGCACAGGCGGTGCACAAGTGCCAAAAGTGGGAAGACACACCGGTGGGTCCAGTTAGCATGATGCTTGTCCCGCCTGGTAGAATATGTGCACTGGCCAGGTGGGAGGCGGTTAAAAATTGTTTGTTTTTTTATAGGTTACTTTAATTTAATTTTTTTTCCACACTTAATCTTATTGCGATCACATAGGGTGCCAATAACCTTCTATAGGATAGCATACTGTAATGACAGGTTCTCTTTACCAAGACATCAGGGGACCATTAGAGCCCTGTTCTCCACTGAAGCTAATGGAGCTCCATTACCTTTTTCCCTGGTCACAGCAGCTGAGGAAAGTGACAACCAAACTAAACAGTGACATAATACACATACCTAAATCCCTTCCTCCAGCTCAACGCCAGCTGAACAAATTCAAACACACTCCCGTCTCCCGAAGTAGCAGGGACAGTGTTTAAAATTCCAGTCTCTCAGCTTCCATTTATGATCAGCACTGATAGACAAGAGGTTATGTTCTAATTGAATATTGTTTTCCCAGATTCAGATAATGCTAAGAATTTCCTTTATCACTCAAGAAAAAAATATGGCCACGCTTTTGATGCAGACATAATTTGCAACCTGCAATTTTTGCAAATATAATATACTTTTTTTTACCATATTCAGAAACCGTTTATTATTATGGCATTTGCAGATCAGTCATGGTAAAAGTTGATCCAGATTGCCTCTCAGGGGATCAGGAAGGAATGTTTTTTCCCTGCTAAAGCACATTGCATAATGCTTTGCTGGATCAACTGTGGGGGTATAGGACTGTGATTTTTTTTCCCCCCCTTTAATGGGTTGGACCGAATAGACCTGTGTCTATTTTCCAGCTGACCAACTATATACAATCGTGCTCATAAGTTTACATACCCTGGCAGAATTTATGATTCCTTGGTCACTATGGTTTAAAAAAGAGTAAACACAGTTGATTGATAATAAGTGGCTTCAGCCAAACACTAACCACGAGTGAAAGAAAAGTTTTTGTGTTCCCATTCATATTCTCTGAAAAATGGCCAAGAAATCAAATTCTGCCAGGGTATGTAAACTTATGAGCACAACTGTATTTATATATTCATTCATGGGGTAAAAATATAATATATAACACATATCATGCGTTACTACTACAGTGATTGCCTTAAAGTCCACTTCTGGGTTTATACCTACAGGTAAGCCTATAAGGCTTTAAGACAATTTTTACATGATTGCACATTCCTGTTTGTTATTGCATTAAACAGATTTATAGATTGGCAAATAGAGGCAAAGTATATTAGCAACTACAGTAAATTACCCTCAGTAACTCAAACCTGTATTGTAAGAAGCAGCAGTTAAAGTGGGAGTACCCACCCTTGGTTGATTTTTACCTATAGGTAAGCATATAAGGCTGCTTACTTATTAGGTACAGTAAATATCTTCTACATGTGCACTGTTACCCATACCATACCAAATCCGTGCCGTTCCGTCAGAACCCTATGCCATGAACAGCAGCTCCAGCGCGCATGCGCGAAGTGACAATGTGACAACACTGAAGAAATGACACTTTGCTACAATGTAAAGTAGTGAGTGTACAGCTTGTATAACAGTGAAAATTTGCTGTCCCCTCAAAATAACTCAACACAGTCATTAATGTCTAAACAAAAGTGAGTACACTCCTAAGTGAAAATGTCCAAATTGTGCCCAAAGTGTCAATATTTTGTGTGGCCACAATTATTTTCCAGCACTGCCTTAAACCTCTGGGGCATAGAGTTCACCAGAGCTTCACAGGTTGCCACTGGAGTCCTCTTCCACTCCTCCATGATGACATCACGGAACTGGTGGATGTTAGAGACCTTGCGCTCCTCCAATACCGGCAAGGCGCAGGAAACACTGACGTAGGGCACACAGGGTGATAAGCGGAATGCGCCACTGTCCTATCGAGATAAAGCAGGAAGAGACCCTGGTGCGCCACCATCATGGTGGCCAGACGTACACATACCAGACAGTGGAGGGGCACCGAGCCATACCGCCCGGGCTCGGTTCTCCTCCGACCATAAGCAGGACGTAGTAAATCATGGTACGCCCCGAGGATGGGACAAGGGTATCCACCCCTTGATGAAGCCGGTTCCTAGCCAGGCCGGCGGTCTGCCCGGGAGGACGGGAACAAAATCCCATTTTGTACCCAGACAAAATCACCCAGCGGACCGAAATTCAGAAAAGTCATCGACCACAGGCATCTCCCCACCCAAACCGTGGGTAGGGGCAACCCTTCACACTGAGTAGGACTTGTCTCCTGGACTGTCGCACCTATGCTGCCAGGGACACTTCCGCCCACCTGCGGGATCCCTGACGGGCAGGGAGCCCCAGCCCAATGGCAGAAGGAACGGAGGAAAAGAGACCTCTACTGGGCCGCCAAGGAATGACCCGTGCAACGGGGCTCCCTACCTCCTGGCTCCAACGTGGCTCCAAGAGCCACCTAGTTGAGAAGGGAAGAGTGCCAGGGCTGGCCTGACCAACAGGACCCTAGCGAAGCAGACCTCTAAGCTCTGAAGGAGCCGGCCAGTGCGCCCCTGCCATGCAGGAGGAAGCCCCGCATAAGCAGCTTCGCGGTGCGAAAGCTTAGCCCGTTTACAACACCCGAGTGGAACCAATACCGGGCGAAAGCTGACCCTGCCAGAACCACCCAGATCGGGCAGCAGACTCGGCGCTCCTGTCAGCCGGGCCTAAGGATGGTGTGCCACTAAATGACGGTAATCAGCGTCTGCATAGTTTTCAACATACAGAGCAAACTTGCAACAGGTGGCACCTGGGAATCAAACCCATGGAGTCAACTGTGGAAGGTAGATGAGCCAACCACAACCTGCCCAGCTGAGCCCCCGAGATCATGGTCACCACGATCAGGCGGAACATAGTGGGTACCACCACGGGCCGCCATAGAGAAAAAAAGGGGGGCTGAGACCACTCCGAGTCCCCGCAGCTGCATTCCAATTAGGACACCTGGGGAACCCACAGCCACACAGCCGGGCTAAGCGGAACTCGTGGCCCCCGACAATGGTAGAAGGGGGCCACTGCCAGGCGGACCAGTGCCGGCCCGCCTGAGCCGTGGGCCACCCTACAAGAAGTAACCTGACCGAGAGCACAAGACAACTGCCACCGGTCAGCCGCTGATGATCAAGGCGCTGTCTGGTGCCTTCCCGTGTGCCGCAGTAGCCGCGTCACACCCCTCCATACTATTCGGGGAACACCGGGACACACCATTGACATCCCAAGGGGGGCCCCCGACCTAGGAGGGCCCCTATCAGGGTCCGACTCATCCCAGAGGCAGGAGGGGGGTACGGCCAGCCATACGCCCAAGACCCTGCCCGGGAAACCCAGGTCCGCCTCACAGTCCCTAAGCGCCACGGAGAGGTCAAGTGGGACGGCACCTGCATCGGCTGCCAATGTAACCCACCGTGGTAACATGGCCCACAAACTGGGACCTGTAGTACCATGAGACCAGGCACCCCCTACCAAGACTGTGCAGGACTCGCACAGGAAGGTGACCCGGGGGGGGACTTACCACCTGCCCGCTCTGCCGCTGCTGCTGCCCACCACTGCATATGCTGCCATTTCCCTGCGCGTGGTGCTGCCAAGGCAGGCCTGTGCACACAAAACCTTCCCCACATGTCATGCAGGGACAGGGCTGTGACCAGTAACAGCTACTGTGCGGGGGTAAACGAGCGCCAGAAGGCCAGTAACCGCCCCGCACACACATACAGGCTGTACTGAAATGCATGGGCCACCGCAAGATGGCCGCCATGCACACTAGAGGCCAAAACACGCGGCCGGCCACAACAAAATGGCGGCAGCGATTAGCAATAGAGGCCGAACATGCAGCCGGCTACAGGAAAATGGCAGCCAGACCACCGCAAAATGGCGCCGGCCGCGGCTACCTACCATGCGGCCGGCCCTGCCAAAGGTAAGGGGCGCCACTAAGGGCCCCCACGTCCCAGGGGACCCCCAAAGAGGGTGGGAGGGGAAAAGAGCAGCAGCTATGCAGCACGGGGGGGGGGGGGGGGGGGAAGGGGGAACCAGCCTAACACCCCAGGGGGGGAACCCGCCTGCCCTCCCCGCACCCCGGGGGGAGCATACTTACCCATCCAGACGGGCGTAGCGGGTTGCCACCCCAGACAGACCTGCCACCCCGCCGATTCGGGGGGAGCTGCCGGCCATGCGACACCCGTGACGCGAGCCCGAGGACCCGGTCCTAAGTGCGCTGGCGGGACGTTTAACCTGCCGGCCGCCCCGCACGGAATGAGGCCTGACGTGGCCGATCCTGCATGCAGCTAAAGTCGGCTCGTGTCCATTGGCCGCGCTGGGGAGACTACCTGGATCTAGGATATCCAGCCTGTCACCCAGCCAGCTACTTGATTGCATTCTTCCTCAGAAATCTTGAGAAAAAAAAAGAAAAAAAGAACGGGGAACCGCAGATCCCCGCAGGTAGCCAGGTCCTACTCCTTGCACTAGGCAGAAAAAACTGAGCAGGGCAGGAGGGGTTATGCCAAGTGAGGACTGCCCCCTGGGAGGGGCAGCGTCTGCTTTTAGCTGAACCATGTTCTGCCTAGTCCACTCCTAGTGAAAGGTGCATAAACCCCCATGTCAAGAATAAGAGGCTGCGTCCGTCAATGAACGAATGAGAAAAAACATTTTTGTTTGTTATAACATTTTGGAGACGGGTAATTTTTCTCCTTTGCTGATGTGCACTGATGAAGCTACACTGATGGACACAGATTAACAGCACACTGATAATCAGTGCCCTCATTATCAGTGTTTGTGTCCCTTTTAGAGAAGCCAGCTCTCTTCTCCTCTCCTAATGAAAAAAGGAGTGCCAATAACCGGCTTCTATTTACATCCGTGATCAGCTGTGATTGGGCACAGATGATCATGTGTTAAAGAGCCGCTTATTGGCTCTTTACCTCAATCTGTGATCAGCAGTGTCCTCAGGACACTGCTATCACACAATGCGCCACCCAAGCCCAGCAGCAGGAGCGATCACGGGATGCAGTCATATGAAGGTGTCCCAGAACTAGCTGGCTGCGCTGTAGTCGTCATTCGGCTATGGTGAGGTCGGGCAAGTGGTTAAAGGAAGTTGCCTCCAAGTTAGATCCTCCTCCATACTGATGTGATCTGGATCAGACATTACAGGCAGATTACCCAGGCAGCGCATGGCAACTTCCTGTATGGGGTTATCTCTGCATACCTACACAAGACAAAGTCACATCAAAGTAGTACTCAAGTTGCCAGTAAATTGCCAGAAGTCGTGCAGTAGGTCACAGTAGTGTTAACCAAGCCTCTAGCATTCTCTAGAATTGTACCTCTTGCTACAAAGACGTATGCATTTTCTATGGTCCTCAGCAAAATCAAGTGGTCATAATGCAGAATATGCATTATATTACTACTGCCCATAAAAGAACATTTGCTTAGAAAAGAAAATGGCATTCTTTTTAATCCTATTTCGCACAGAACAAATCTACATACAGATTCGCAAGCCGAATTGTTATGCAATTTTTGACGTAGACCCCTTTAAGTGTATGTATTTTCTAACAACCACTTTCTCTTATTTGCTTGCTTTTAGTCTACTAAATATACCATTAAAATGGGTTTAGTTTGTTCCCCTTCGATCTACTAAATATATCATTAATAGGGCTGTTTTTTAAATATTTATTTGAGAAGTGTAAAAAATAGCTGTTGATTTAGCCTGAAATCTTGTGAACTGGTAACTTTCTGTGCACTCTGCCTATGCACACAAGGAAAGGTTATGGAGATGAGAGGTCTGTGCTCTTAGTAATTCCATAAGAAATGAAGAAGGCAAGGCTAACACCACATGCACAGGAATTCAGAGTGGTGTTGATTTGTCAAAGAGGAAAGTAGGATCATACTATTGGTCTGGGCACAGTTATTTTTCTGTACTTGCACTGCGTTTAGGGATAAAACATGGGAAAATGTGCATGTACTACAGACTTTTTTTTTTCTTTGCCCCAACATATGCTTTTTTTTTTTTTATTATCTTAACTTAGCAGTAAGAAGCATTAAAACAAGCTGCCAATGACCCCACTATCTAAATTTACGGTGAAGTGATTCATTTTCAAAGACCAAAACATTGACTAAAATCAAGTTTCATTATTTTTCCAGCAGATTAGAAATACCTGGTGTTTGTTTACATTAGCAGGTTAGCGGCCCAGATCTCCAATGGTCCGACACGCCACCCTGAACACTGCTTTAATCAACAGCACTCTCACTACCTGAGCAACTGCCACCTTTCTGAACAGCTTGGTCTGTTAAAGGAAGTTGAAAAATAATATACTTATAGGTAGGATCAACAGGTAATAAAGCGGTTATAGGGTGGACCCTGAAACACAAAGTCTACTGTGTAATGCTATTTACAGACTGCATCATATGTCATTTTTTACTTTGCACATACTGTAATTCCACTTTAATTTCCCACATATATCGGCAATAAGAAAATGGGTTACTTACCGCAATACCATTTTTTTTTTTTTTTTTTTTTTTTTTTTTAGAGACACAGGAATTCAGATGCGGTCGGGACATACTGCTGCATACAGGAGGATTAGACACTAGCAAATGAAATCATTGTAGGCCAGCCTTATACTCTTAGCATGCCTCAGTTCTATGGCAAAGCAGTACTAACAGTAAGTATGACACGGGAAAAAAACAAAACAAAACTGGGGATTGCCTGAAGCTGAAAGAGCTGCCTGAAGCTGGCATCACAGGAGACCTGAACATCCACCTGGCGGACCTTGTGAATGTGTGAGCAGAAGACCTAAGTGGCAGCCTTGCAAATCTGGAAAACAGTTGCCTAATGCCAAAAAGCCCAAGAAGTGGTCAAAGATCTAGTAGAGTGTGCATTGACAAGGAAATGTGGAACCCAATCCTTAAGACCACAAGTTAGAATAAGGGTTTGCATGAGCAACTGAAAAAATGGTGGATAGTGAAGCTGGACCCCCCCATATGAGAACCATCAGTGAAAGGCTAAGAACTAACTTAGGAAGGAAGTTCTGGGCCTCGCCACCACCTTGTCCCTGTGTAAAACTAAAAAGGATTCTTTAAAGAATAAGGTTGCTAGCTCAGACACTTGCTTTGTCCAGGCAACAAAAAACGCAACCTGTTCGGTTAGAGTAGAAAGGCAGCTATCCTGGATTGGTTTTCTATAGGCCCTTCAAAAACTGCCTTTTGAACCGAATTCAGATCCCAGAGATTAATGGGGGAGCCACATGGGAGACATTCTGTATAAAGGTTTTGAAAAATGAATGGGAAGCTAGTGGTCTCTTGAATATGACTGCTAGTGCAGAGACCTGACCTGTATTGGTATTAAGAGTTAAATATTGAGACAGACCTAGCTGGACAAAGGCCAGACTTTGCCCCACAAAGAATTTCTTGGAGGAATGTTACTTGTCTTGCACCAAGAAAAGTAAACCTTCCACCTTGTGGGGTGTAGATTTTTCAGATTTGAGAATTGTGGATATTGCCATTTCAGAGACGCTTTTGATTCTCAGAACTGAGGCTTTAACAGCTATGCCATCAAAGCCAATCGACGTCCTTGGGGCAGAATATCTAGGCTGTCTGAAAGTGGCCATAGAACATCTACAAGGAGTCTGATCCAGTCAATTTACCACATCCACCTGGGCCAGTATGGAACTATGAAGATCACCCATATTGCCTTTCTTTCGAACCCTTGGAGCAGTCATGCAAGTCATTTCAGAGAAGGAAAGGCATAGATCAAGCTGTTAATCTTTGATCTGCTAATTTGTGTGGTGACACATAGATTGTAAGAAATAAACCAGGGAGAGGGCTGGGAGTGAAGTTCGAGATTGTAGCCCCTGGGAACCACCACCCACCCACAAACATTTGCAATGCTGGCTACCTAAATGCCTGCAAAGGCTGACAAATGCCCCCCACCACTTTGGAGGCAGTCCCCCCATACTGTGGATTTATCTGAGGATTTAGGGGATCTGGAAGTCTAGGGTTTGAGGAAGGTCTGGAAGCTGGGCTTATCCTTGGCTATTTAGGTTGAGGCCTGGGCGTAACAAAAGGAACTCTTCTTGGTCTCCAAGGTTTAGGGAGCCTTCCCAGACTGAGCCCAAGGTTTTGCTGGAGCAGATGGGTACTATTTCCCTAGTGACATCCTTGATGAGGGTGTTCAGGGTAGCTTCAAAGGAGCGCTGTCCCTTCAAGCAAAGGCTTTGCATGCTGGTTCTGCAGCCCAACACTTTAGCCAAGAGTCCTGCTCATGTTACCTGACAGGGGACTCATAACATAAAGAAGATGGGAGACCGCCAACAACCCATCTATGCTGTAGTTCAAAACAAGCACAAGCTCTAACCCCTTTATAATTAAGGGATAAACTGCCATAGTGAGAAAATCCCTTCTGATGGCCTTAGCCCTGTCAGAGTTAAACAGACTAAGGTCACAGTCAATACTTGTTGTAGTGCAGGGACTGCCAGAGGGAACTGGGTTCTAGAGAGGGCCTCCAATCACTTGTCCATGGATCCTTAAAAACAGGTGTCAACAGATGACATCAATGCTTGATCCCTTAGAGCTAACCCCTTCTGTGGCAAACCAGTATAAATTGGGATCTTCAAAATGGTTTCCAGCTGACCTAATACCGAAATAGCTTTCAGGACTCCTGGGGCTGTGCCTTGACTCTGGATCTGGAGAGTGCTCCAAGGCTAACACAGTAAACTGGGGTATGGAAAGTGCCACAATGTAGAGGTCAGTGCCCGAAGGTGACGTTCCTGGGTAGCCAAGCAACTTCCAGTCCAGCAGGGTCCAGGTACAGCCCTTCAAATCAGGTTTCTGAAAGACCCATCTAAATAGCTGCTGCAAGAGACCATCTCAGCAGAGATGTATGAAACTTGCTTGAAGAGAAAACCAAAAAGGTAGCTAACAAAAAAAGAACCAAAATAGGTAGATACCAAAAAAGATTTTTTTTTTTTTTATCCACAGATTATCCATCCTCCTAAGACAATAGCAAAAAAAAATCAAAAAAAAAATCGAGGCATGCTTGGAGTTGGAAGGGTTATACTGGGCTGGCCCACAATTTTCCTGTTTGCCAATGTCCAATCCCTCTGGATGTGGCAGTATAACCCAGCTGTATTGGACTTCCTGTTTCTTCAAAGAACTAGAACATGGCAAAATGTAATCCTCATAAAAAATGGATGTGGTTAACAGAAGGCAGATGGCCTTTGAAAAATATGGAGAGCATCGATTTATGGTGACTGCCATACTCCTACAGCCATCTTTAGTATGTTGTGTGCCAATAAAACCATATTACTAAAGCTTATATGCTGCTGTCCAGATGGCTATGGTAAATTATTATCCAAGCACATGCAAATATGTTGCATGGTTGAGAAGTTCATGCAAACACCATAGATTGTGAATTTGGTGTAACCATCATATTATTGGATACAGTCAAACGATCTTGACTGTGCACCAATTTCAGCTAGTTCCTACACTGAAAAATGTATTGGATTAAGAAATCTGTAAGGAAGTCACTGTGCAGTACTGCTAAGCAAGAAAAGGCTGCATATTTAAAGGAAAGAAAAATCGAAAACATTGAGACTCATCCTTTCTCTTCATTAGTTCGGGTGACAACCAGGGATTCCCTCTCTTTGGATGGATTTCCTCTCACTCCCTGTCTTGACTATGGGACAAGATGTGAAAGGAAATCTGCCCAATGGGACACAGATGGCCCAAAAAAATGACAGGGGTTATAACCCTCCCTTGCTCTATCTAAAATGTAAAAAAGTGAACTTTGATTTCATTGTAAATTTCTTATATCTTACAGTATAGGACAGGGGACTTGTATTTATAGACCATGGGTTATATGCAGGCTACCTTCAGGTGATTGGACACTGGCAAAAAGGGATTTTATTAAAACTTACCGTAAAATCCTTTTCTCCGAGTTCACTGACAGACGCAGCTCTTCATTGACTTTATGGGGTTTTATGTTCGTCCAACTAGGAGTTAACTAGGCAGGGAAAAGAATCAGCTGGCCCCTCCCCTGGGGGCCGTCCTCTCTTCCTACATCAAACCCCCTCACAGTATAGCTCTTCAGTTCGTACACAAGCCGTACCAAAACAGAGCCCAGAGGGGTGGGTGCTGCGTCTGTCAGTGAACTCGGAGAAAAGGATTTTACGGTAAGTTTTAATAAAATCCCTTTTTCTCCTTACGTTCACTAACAGACGCAG
>BLSH010408216.1:1030718-1043713 GCA_018402905.1 Glandirana rugosa
TAACTAGTGTGAACTAAATGACTGCCGGATAGAGTAAAGGGCTCTGGGATTGTTCGGTCCTTTCATGTTTATGGGGGGTTTACTGGGGAAAAACCTTTCATCTGTAAGGTTCCATAAATCATTCTCCGTACCACTTAAAAAACTTCAACATTAAAAAAGGGTGTTAAGAAACGTTTTACTTAAAAAATAAATAAATAAAAATGGCTTGTTAGGGTCTCGGGAAATGAGATAGGCCGTCAGTAAATCAAGTGTGATCAATTTTCAGTGATTGGCACCATAGCTTGTAGACTCTATAGCTTTCACAAAGACCAAATAATATCCACTAATTTGTTTTTTTTTACCAAAGATAGGTAGCAGTATAAATTTTGGCCAAAATTTATGAAGAAAAATTACTAATTTGCAAAATTTTATAACAGAGACGAAGAAAAATTCAATTTTTTTACAAAATTTTCGGTCTTTTTTTAATTATAGCGCAAAAAATAAAAAACCCAGAGATGATTAAATACCACCAAAAGAAAGCTCTATTTGTGTGAAAAAAAGGACGCAAATTTCATATGGGTACAGTGTTGCATGACTGAGTAATTGTCATTCAAAGTGTGAGAGCGCTGAAAGCTGAAAATTGGTCTGGTTGTTAAGGGGGTTTAAGTGCCCAGTTGTCAAGTGGTTAAAGTAAATAACTCCACACCAAGTTCACTATATGGACCGCTTATATACTTGTACATGTTGATCATATCCCCCCTTAATCTCCTCTTCTCAAGAGAGAATAAATTCAGATCCTCTAATCTTTCCTCATAGCTGAGCTCCTCCATCTTCCATAATTAAAGCTGTTCTATTGTCTGCATGGTCATTTTTACCTACAGGTAAGCCTATAATAAGACTTACTTGTAAGTAAAATGAATATCTCCTAAACCTGTACGCTTTAGGAGATATTCACCTTGCATGCAGCCGCTGATGTCAGCGGTGCATGCGCAGTGAAGGTCCAGCGTATTGTGCCGGAATGGAGGGCTCCCGCGCACAGTGCCAAAGCCGCAAACGTGGAAGAAACGCAGAGGGAACATGTCAGCTCCCTCAGCAGTGACTGGGCGACCCTGTGGGGGCTGCGTTCTAAGGTATTTCATAATGAGCTAGTATGCGGTGCCTTACTTTTTTTTTTTTTTTTTGGGGCATACAACCGCTTTAAACAGAACACCAACACAATTAATCATTATGTATATATGAATACAGTAAAGGACAGTGCAAACTAGTGTTGGTGCAAGAAATAGATCTGTTAGAAACAAGTTGTAGGAGTGGATATTTTTAGCATTATTAATCACTATACACCACTCACCATTAATAGAGCACCCAACATAAGAAAACAACAAGTTAGTGTTGGTGCAAGAAAATATGCTTGTTGGGATCAAAATAATAATGGTTTAAAATGCAATTGACCTACTTGTTCTTCAGTGTCAGACATTTCATGCGTCCGCCGATGCCTTTCAAGGGATAATGTAGCACTGTCAGAAGAGGTTGGTGCATCTTGCTGAAACTGTGCTACCTTTGGTGATGGAGGTGGAGAGGAATCCTGCACTGGATGTGTTGCTTCCAAATTCAAAGGTGATGTTCCAGGAGACAATTTTTCTTGATTTTCCCTTTGTGGAGAACTTTTATTACATGGTAGTTCCTTCAGAATAAAAAGCACACAACAAAAACATTAAACACCCACATCCACATTGATCACAGGCATCTTTCAGGCCAGGTTAAAATTTGATCAAATTCTAACCATTGGTGTAGCAACACATGAAATCCTCCCCTAACGTTTTCTTCCTTCATCCGAACTAGATAGGTTAGAAATCCCATGTAAAATCATATACAAATATATTCAGATACCTCACCCCTTGCATTCAAATACAGCAAAGTCTATGCAGGCATTATATTAAAAATGTTTTCTTCAAATGCACCCCAACGGTGGAGTAAATCTCCTGCAGCGGTTATGTGTGGGTTGGTCTATTGCACAAAGTGTCAAAAACCATAAAAAAATAAATCAGATATTCCTTAGGGTTGATATATAATGTTACAGTCCCATTCTAAGAGGTCTTCAGCCCCGGAAAGATTTACTCCCTTCCTGACCAGGATTCGGCACTGCTTCGCTTTAACTAATAACTGCGCGGTTGTGTTGACGTTGTACCCAAACAAAATTGACATCTTTTTTTCCCCCACAAATAGAGCTTTATTTTGGTGGCATTTGATCACCTCTGCGGTTTATATTTTTTGCGCTATAAAAAAAAAGCGTAAATTTTGAAGAAAAAAAAATATATATTTTTTACTTTTTGCTATAATCCATATTCAAAAAAAATATTACAAAAACAAAAACTTTATTCATCAGTTTAGGCCAAAGTGTATTCTTCTACATATTTTTGGTATATAAAATCACAATAAGCGTTTATTGATTGGTTTGCGCAAAAGTTATCGCATCTACAAACTTGAAGGATTTATGGTGTTTTTATTTATTTTTTTTTTTACTATTTCTTACCGATTTATTATTACCGATTTTTAATCGGGACTGTGATATTGCGGCAGACAGATCGGACACTTTTTTTTTAGGACCACTGACATTTATACAGCAATCAAATCTAAAAATAGCCACTGATTACTGTATAAATGTCACTGGCAGGGAAGGGGTTAACACTAAGGGGGCGATCAAGGGGTTAAACGTGTTCCCTCACTGTGTTCTAACTGTGTGGGGGCTGGGCAGGCAGGGGCATGACAGATCTAACTGATCCCGATGACAGGGATCAGTAGATCCCTGTCATGCCACACGACAGAACGGGGAACCGCCATGTTTACTTTGGCGGTTCCCTGTCCTTCCTCTGTAGTAGGCAATCGTGGGTCGCCGGCAGACAAAGTCCACCCGACCCGCGGCCACACTCATGCATTCGCGCTACGCTGCCACTCTGCAGCAGTAAATGCACGCAAGCCGGTCGGCATACCATGTATATTCTCCATTATAAAATCACCTATAAAAGGTATAATAAGATCTTTATCTTAAATTGGGTTCCGTTCCCAAGCAACATATACTGAGGCTGCAATGTCATTTTAAAGGACAAGTTCACCTGTAAAAAAATAAAAGCATATTTTTTGTAGGTAAAAGAATACGCGTTTATAATTTTTTTTTTGTTAGGAGCCTGTGAAGCATTGCACTCATGATCAGCAGATCGTGGATGAAATGCATAGGTCCTGCAGGAAGACTCAATGAACTACTATAGTGCTCAACAGTTCATTGGGAACTACAAGCCGACAGCCGCAATGGCTGTGTGTACTTGTAGTATTCACATTCACAGAACACGGTGAATGAATGACTAGGCAGAGAGTTCTGAAGCCGGTCAGCCGCTGGTTTTCCAGCATGCACGTTTGACAGAAGCCAGCCGAATGGCCAGCTTCTGTCGGACCGGCTGCCTTACACACGGGCTGAATGTCGGCCGGTTTTTATTGACTCAGCCGATGTCAACCGATATTTGGCCCATGTGCACTAGGGCTTAAAGAGGAAGTAAACCCAGATTGGGTTTACTTCCTCAATAGTCCCCTGTAAATTAGAAGCATAATGGGCTACTATGCATCGCATAGTAACCTATTATGTGCCACTTACCTGCAAAAGATAGCCTGCGGCGTCCAGCGATGTCCCCGCTCCAGGCCGCGTCCATCTTCAGCCCCTCTTCCTTCCGGGGCCGCGATCTCCAGCGCTGTGAGTGGCCGGTGTCGCGTGGCTTCACTCCCGCGCATGTGCAACACTCACGGCACGGTCGCAGTGGAGTAACGGCACGGAGGCCGTTTCTTCACTGCGCATGTGCCGACATGAAGTCGGCACAGGACATACACTGCATATCTCTTGAACCCTACAGGTTTAGGAGATATGCAAGTCACCTACAGGTAAGCCTTATTATAGGCTTACCTAGGTTAAAGTGGTTGCCACGAGTTGACAACCACTTTAAGTAAGTTGCTCTTTAGCTGTTAAATACATTTGAGGGGAATTTACTAAAATTAACGCAGAGAGGAATCTGGAGCAGCTGTGAAAGGCAACCAATCAACTTCTAGCATTCATTTTGAAAGCTTTAAGTGTTAGATCACATTTTTAGAGAAAATGTAAATGAGCCCTAGCTAAATAAGCTGATTGGTTACTGTGCACAGCTGCTCCAGTTTTAGTATATTCCCCCCAGGGCCCTCTGGTTCCTACTGTATTAAACTTTCTTGTAACTGTACTGTCTGCCCTTATGTTGTAAAGCGCTGCATAATCTGTTGGCACTATATAAATCCTGTACAATAATAATAATAATAATAATATCTAAACGTGACAAACTCATCAGACTTCATGTAATAAAGACAAGCAGGAAGCAGATATGAGTTGAAAGCTTCATTACACAAAAGCTTTGAACTAAAATGTAGTACCAAATTTGCCTTCAACTACAACTGGGGTCAGGCTCTGGGCATTCAAATATTTCCATATTCTTAAAGAGATCTTCGGATCGGGTGCAGCCACATCCATTGCGGTTAAGGGAACCCGGCAGTGTAGCATTAGTTTCACGCCGGGCACCCTACTGCGCATGCGCGAGGCTCCGCTGCACTCTGCTATTGGCCCGGCAGCCAGTAGCAGAGCGAGGAGGGAGCCGGGAGAGCTACCTTAGAAAGGTGTCCTCTTCCCCCTCCCCCCAAAAGGTGCCAAATGTGACACCTGAGGAGGGGGAGGTGGGGGGGGGGGGGGAGTAACCCAATCAACGGAAGTTCCACTTTTGGGTGGAACTCCGCTTTAAGGACTGAGCCTCTTTTTGAGATTCAGTGTTTACACGTTAAACTCAGGCTTTTTGCTATAAAATTACTTAGAACCCCCAGACATTATATTATGAAATAAATATATATATTTATTCTTTTTTTAACACCCTAGAGAATATAATAGCGGTTGTTGCAATACTTTATGTCATACCGTATCTGCGCAGCGGTCTTATAATCGCCTTTTTTAAAAAAATAAATTCACTTTTGCACCTCTCCCGTCCCCAATAAAAGTGATCTTGCGGCCACTTTTATCTGAAAACGGGCCACCCGCTGTCGAAAAAAATACCAGGGTTATGGTAGCCATCTGCTACCATGACAACGGTATTCAACAGCAAAGTACCGCCGTATAATGACGGCAGGCGGTCCGGAAGTGGTTAAAATTGCTTAGTCTGAGCTCTCCTAATTTCCTGGCTAGAGAACATTCACCATTTAACCCTTTTCGACCCAGCTTTACTGATCTGGTTGACCCCTTTTATTGATTGGATTTCAGTTCTTTCAGTCATGGAACCTGTCAGCCGCTCACACAAGCATTGATCTGTCTGCATCGCACTGAGAAGCACAGAGAGACGATATTAATTTCACTGGGTCCAAAATAAGGTACAATGAAAAAGGAAAGGTTTTCTTTCATTTCATTCACCCACTGATGAGGATGTAAAGGTGAAACCAGAGTGGGCAAAATATAAGCAAATTAAACTTCAGCTTTTAGCTAAATGTGAGCAGCAAACATGTCAATATTCTGCTGTTTCCTCCAACACTTTCCAAAAACATTGCAGGCTTGCTGTTCCAGCCTGATACTGCAGCCCTTTCTCTCGAGCCCCAATGCCAACTGGGCACCTGGAAGCAGCTAGAGAAAAACTTTTCATAATCTGCATAATCTGTCTTTGCAGATCATGCAAGCATTGCATGCTACCTGAAACAGACCATGTCAGGCCAGAGAGAAGAGGCTGCAGTATCAGACTGGAACAACAAGTCTGACACTTCTGTAAATTGTTCGAGGAACAGTAACATATCAGACATGTTTGCAGTGCACTTTTAGTAGCGACAATGTAATGGGCAGCCACAGTTTTTGTATTTTAAGAGCATTAACATATCTTCTGCATCTCAATAGGCATAGGTGACAGGGTCTCTTAACAAGCAGTAAACAAGGTTTTAAAACAAACCTGCAATGACATCTGTAGCTGCGGACACTAAAGTAATTTACCCTCAAGTTTACAGCAGGAAAGGCTTTCATCTCATCTCATTGTGTTCCCCCTTTCAGAGAGCCCAGACAAGATTTGAATTACAGTGCAACCTTGGATTACGAGCATAGTCCGTTCCAGGAGAATGCTTGTAATCCAAAGCACTCGTATATCAAAGCATGTTTCCCCATAGAAAACAATGGAAACTCTGTTAATTCGTTCCACAATCACGGTTGTCAATGCAGTACTGTATGTGGCCAGAGAACCGGGGGCGCCTGGGACACAATGGAATACAGCATGTGGCCAGAGGTGTGGTGGCGCTGGTGAGCCTCGGAGGCATCGGAATCATTTGGAAATGCTCGGGAACTGTTTACACTTCGGTATTTCTGAATGCTTCTGGCCATCCCTGAGGGCTCACCAGCGTCCCCGCACATCTGGCCACATGCAGTATTGCATGCACAGAGGCTAAATTCTGCTCGTTATGGGAGACAGCACTCGCAAACCGAGTCAGAATTTAAAAAAAAAAAACTGCTTGTATTGCGAAACGCTCTTTAACCACTTGCCGACCGGCAACCGCAGGTTGACAGCGACAAGGTGGTTCGATATCGCAAACCGCTGTCGTATGACGGCGGCTGCGAGATCGTGCACTGTGAGCGCGCGCCGCCGGAGGCGCGCTCACTGTGGCCGTCGTGGGGGGCAGCCCACACACAGTTAGAACACGCCCAGGGAACTCAGTTAACCCTTACAGCGCCCCCTTCAGGTTAACCCCTTCACTGCCAATGGCATTTACACAGTAATCAGTGCATTTTTACAGCACTGATCGCTGTATAAATGCCAATGGTCCCAAAAAAGTGTCAAAATGTTCCGACATGTCCGCCCCAATATCGCAGTACCGCTGAAAATCGCAGATCGCCGCCATTACTTGTAAATTTTAAAAATAAAAAATAAAAACCCCAAAAATGAATTATCATCCGTAAACGCGGCAACTTTTGCGCAAACCAATCAAACACTGATTGCGATTTTTTTTATCATTATATGAGGAAGAATATAAAATCGGCCAAAACCGTTGAAAAAAATGGTTTTTTTTTTTTTGGTTTTTTTTTTTTATTTGTATTTTAGCAAAAAGTAAGAAATTTGTGTTTTTTTTGCAAAATTGTCACCCTTCTTTTGTTTATAGCGGCGATCAGAAATGACGCAGCGGTGATCAAATACCCCCAAAAGAAAGCTCTATTTGTGGGAAAAAAAGGACGCAAATTTTGTTTGGGTACAACGTGGCACGACCGCGCAATTGTCAGTTAAAGCGACGCAGTGCCGAATCGCAAAAAGTGCTCTGGTTCTAAAGTGTGAAATCCTTCCGGGGCTGAAGTGGTTAACAGCGTTACTCGCAATCCGAGGTTTTACTGTACTTCAATACTTCCATTGAGAACTATCACCTGACCACAGCCCACAGTATATTTACATCATTACTTTGAAGCTAAATACCGTTTTTTTGGCAGCAGCTAGCTAGCTGCCATAACCCCGGAAATATCTTGTTCGGTGGGCGATTGTCTACAAAATAAAAGTGGTCTCAGTGGCGCAGTCACTGCAAGGTCACTTTTAGAGGCGGCAGGAAAGGTGTCCCCACCCTGCCACTTCCTGGTCATTTTCCCGTTTACCGGAGAGATCGTTAAAGGCGGAAACAATACGATCTGCTGGAAGGATGGGCAGGAAGTTAAGTGAAGGCAAGAGGGCCCCCACACGACTCTATGCTCTTGGAGGACCAGAGCGACGTCTGACGTCATTTCTGACTCAAGGCATTAAAAAGGGCTGACTTTTTTTTTTTCTGTTACACACAAAATTACTTTTTTTTTTTTGCTTTTAAAAGGTAAATGAGAGATCTGGGGCCTTTTTGATCCCAGATCTCTCAATAAAGAGAATCCGCCATGCTTATTTCTATTACAAGGGATGTTTACATTCCTTGTAAAAGGAATAAAAATAAATAAATAAATAAAAAGGGACAGTGTAAAAATAAAGAAAAAAAAAAGTAAAGCGCCCCGCCCCTGCGTGCTCGCGCGCAGAAGCAAACGCATACGCAAGTTGTGCCCACATATGTAAACGGTGTTCAAACCACACATGTGAGGTATCACCACGATCATTAGAGTGAGAGCAATAATTCTACCATTAGACCTCCTCTGAAACTCTAAAACGGGTAACCTGTAAAAAATTTTTAAAGCTTCACCTATGGAGATTTCTAATTAGTGTCGTTTGTCGCCATTCCATGTGCGCAATTTTAAAGCAGGACATGTTAGTTATCTTTTTACTCGGTGTAACATGATCTTTCACATTATACAAAAAAAAAATTGGGCTAACTTTACGGTGTTGTTTTTTTTTTTAATTAAAAAAGTGTATTTTCTCCCAAAAAATTGCGTTTGAAAGACAGTTGTGCAAATACGGTGTGACATAAAATATTGCAACGATCACCATTTTATTCTCTAGGGCAGGAATATGCAATTAGCGGACCTCCAGCTGTTGTAGTTTTGCAACAGCTGGAGGTCTGCTAATTGCATATCCCTGCTCTAGGGTCTCTGCTAAAAAATATATATATAATGTTTGAGGGTTTTAAGTAATATTCTAGCAAAAAATACTAATTTAAACTTTTAAACAAAAAGTTATAGAAAAGGCCTGGTTGTGGTTAATTGCTCCAGTGTTTGCAGCTATAGTGCAATGTGTTGAGTTTTACTGACTGTTAAGAATATGTAAATATCAGTGTCTATAGTCTGGCCACAGTTCTGCTTCAGGAAAATTAGGATTTTGACCTACATGTAGAATCCTTTTGTTGAAGTACTTTACAGGACACAGTATCTTAGTCAAATAGTTTGTGCAGCTACCTTCAGGTGACTGGACAATGACAAAGTTGCAAGGACAACTCAAAAAAAAAAAAAAAAAAAAAAAAAACCCCTCAGAGCAAGCCTCAGTTTAGTAGCACACAATAACGAGTGGATCATAATAACAGAGGGGAGGGTCCTGTGTCCTGCATTATACGCCAAGAAATAGATTTTACAGGTACAGTATGTATACATATATCCATTTTTCCTATTTGTACATTAATGGACACAGGATAGACAATTGGGATGTGCAAAAACAAAGCAACACAGCAAAAAAAATGCTAACATAAATAAATATAAAAAGGAAAACCGAGCAGCCTGAAGCACCTTACACCCAAAACTGGCATTAGAAGCCTGAACATTCACCTGGTAAAACAACAAAAAATGCACTTTCAGAAAGTGTACTTGCTCTTTCTGCCCTTATGCCCTACCATAAACCATCCCCCCCTCTCCTTCCATAGATCCGTAATTACCTAAATCTGTCACCCACACCCTTCGGTCATTATTTACATGCCATGCTGCAAATCCCATTCTCCTCGCCAGGTTGACAGTTCCATAGAAGTCAATAGCAGTGCAGCCTGGAGAAGGAGTCTTGCAGCACAGGATGTAAACAATCCCCAAAGGCTGAGGGTGACAAATCTCTGTAAATATGCACTTATTCTTTAACAAATGTATGAACAGAAGACCAGGTGCTAGCCTGCAAATCTGGTTAACAAATGTCTGATGCTGAAAAGTTCATGAAACACTGACAAATCTGATGGTGTGTGCCTTAACAGGAAAAGGGGGAATCTTACCCTTCAGACTGTAGGTTCAGGTGATAACTTGTCTAATTCAGCTAGCATTGATGGAACAAGAATCAGGATGTCTCCTACGGGGACCCTCAGGAATTACAGTGGAAAGAAATCACCTTGGAATACTGTGGAACAGGACACGAGGAAAACAGACACTAGGAATTTGATTTGCTAGCTTTTAGAAGCATAGGGAGGACAGAGTTCAATAAGCCCCTATCACTTAGAACTTGGGTTTCAACACCAAGCCATTAAAGCCAGAGAACCAAGAAGCTGGACTGGCCCATCTGACAAAAGATTAGAAGATCTGGTAGGGCCAACGAAGAGTCCGCCAGGAGTTTGACAAGTATGACTAAGTACCATGTTCTTCTGGGTCAGTTCAGTGCGATCAGGAATACAGGAATCTTGATCCTATGAAGCAGACAAGGAATAAGAGAATAGGGGAAAAGCATAGATCAGGTTGAACTGATCTTACAGAGTAACCAGGATATTCACTGCAAAAGCCTGAGGATCCCTTGTTCTGTCGACACACCTGTCAGGCTTGTTGTTAAACCTGGACACCAGAAGATCCATGTCTGGTGTCCCCCAACTGCTAAATAAATCTTGAAACAACTCTGTGTGAAGGGAAAATTCCCCTGGAACTAGACTAATTTTCCACACTGGGAATGTGCACTGCAAACAAGGCAATATCAACCTAAAATGAGATTTGCTTCTCTTTAAAAATAGAAACTTCTTGTACCCCCTTGATAACTGATGTAAGCCAGTCATGGCATTGTCCAGCTGAATTCTGGACAAGCCTCTTAGACGAGAGGTGCAGAACTGGAGGGACAACCAAATCACCCCGAGTTCCAGGATGTCGATTGGGAGCTAGGCTATCACTGCCAACCAAGTTCCCTATACTGAAAAGGTTTCTAGGACTTTGCCTCAGCCCAACAGACTAGTGTCTTTCGTGAGCCCCTTCCATAAGGAAGAGAAAGGACTTCTGATTTCAGCGCTGGGCAAGCCTGGTTTTGCTAGTCAGGCAAAAGAGAATCTAGAGACTGAGTTTGCTTTTCACAAGAACCAAAATGTTGAGTTGCAACAGTCTGGCATGAAACTGGGTATATGGTACTGCCTTGAAGAAGCCAGATCTCAGGCCCAAGACCCTTGTGCAAAAGCAAAAAACTGGGCATTCCCCTGGACTGCCAGGTCTAAAAACGTAGGAGTGGAGGACCAGGATTTTGTCCAAAGGGAGTAAAACCTTGGACTGGGTCATGTCCAGAATCAGGCCTAGATACTCCAAGCAGTGGGTCAGTTCCAGAGTCTGAACTGTCCAATAGACATTGGCCCCACAAGGCCTGGACCAACTGTTCCTTCAGAAGATGGCCATCCAGGTATTCTACAATGGGGATACCCTTTGAGCACAATAGATCTAAGACCCGAGGCACAGTGGACAGGCCAAATCAAAAGGGCAAGTAATTAAAAACGTGTTCCCACAGCAAAATGCAGGTAGCATTGAAACAAAGCAAAAATGTGGGTGTGTAAGTAAACATCCTGGATGATCACAGATGGCAGCGGGTCCTCCGACTTAAGGGAAGCAATGAATGACCATGACAGATTCCAGGCAGAATTTCTAAACCTGGGTTTGTTAAGAATTTTCAGATCCACAGTGTGGGGGGGCGCGATACCTTGCTTTGCCCTGGGAACAGCGGTCAGGTTGTAGCAGAAACACCTTTCAGTCTCCAGAACTGGGGGAATGAAGTCCTGCTGGAGAGCAGCGTGAAGATCTGCATGCTTCTCTGGGGAGGACACCAAGTTTGGCAGCAAGAACCAAGGCGGAGGTAAGGACCTAAACTCTATCTTGTAGCCTGGAGAGAGAGACAACGTTTTCTGGACCTAGGCATCTGAAATGTCCTGTGCCCAGTTGAGAATAAAGACCACCCTACCTCCAACCTTTAACAAGTTGGGGCATCCCCTCATTGCAAGAGGACTTGATGAAGGACTTGGTGTGCTTAAACATCCAGGTGTTGTGGCTGGCAAACTGAAGGTGTTCCTGTAGGTGCCTTTTCCTTTTTTGTGACCTTCTTGATGTAAGTATCTAAGTCACCAAATAGGCTTCTTGCAAGGAAGCTGAGAAGACACACTCTTGAGCCAAACAATCTTTCACATATGCACCAAAAAGAAGGATCATCTTGGAAATTTAGCTAAAGGGGTTTACTAGCTTGTTCACGCAGCATTGTAAGACCTTGAGCAAAAATAGGATTTTTTCATCATACTTACCTGTAAAATCCTTTTGAGTACATCACGGGAGAGGGTGTGGCTATTATTCATCATGTACTGGGTTATACTTAATCTCCCGGTGAAGGGACACTGGTAGACCAAAAGGTCTTTAGACAGGAAGTGATCCCCTATATAACCCCTCCCATACAGGAAGTACTTCAGTTTTGTAGCAAGCACTTAATCCTCAAAAAGAGGGGAGGGACCTCTGTATCCCGTGATGTACTCAAAGAAAAGGGATTTACAGTTAAGTATGTCGAAAAAATCCTATTTTCTTTTTCATACATCACGGGACACAGAACGAGGCTATTATTCATTAGTTACTGGGACGTCCCAGAGCAATAGCTTTGAGGGGAGGGAGACTCCCTGCCATACAATAGCCATCAGACCTTATACGGCAGCCCACAGTACACTGCGGCCAAAAGCCAAATCCTCGGCTGCTCGAACATCCACTTGATAACATTTTTTGAACGTATGCACTGAAGACCAGGTGGCAGCCTTACAAATCTGAGCCAAAGATACCGGATTGCGAAAAGCCCAGGAGGTTCCTACACCACTGGTAGAATGAGCTCTCATCCTGAAGGGAGGAGCTTTAATGTTTCAGACCGTAGGCCTAAATTTACAGACCCAATTGGCAATGAAAGCTTTGGAAGCTGCCTGCCCCTTCTTGGGTCATTCTGGCAAAACAAAAAAGGAGTCTGATCCTCGGATCTCCGCAGATCTAGACAAACTGACTGCTCGCAGTACAGCCAAGGAGTGCAGTCTTCTCGCCTACGTTAAACGAGGCTGAGAGAAAAAAAGAAGGCAAAACAGTGTCCCGATTCAAATGAAAAGCGGACACCACTTTAGGAAAGAAGGATGGAACAGGGCGTAACACGGCTCTGTCGTGGGGAAGTATCAAATATGGTTCCCTGCACGAAAGGACCGCCAACTCCAACAACCTTCTAGCTAGCTGAGGTGATGGCCATCAGGAAGGCTAGCTTGTGTGACAGCAAGACTAATAGAATTTCCTTTATAGGCTCAAATGGTTGTTTCTGTAAAACAAACAGCACCAAATGTAAGTCCCAAGGACACATAGATGACCTAATTTGGGGGGGGGGGGGGGGGGA
>BLSH010408216.1:1043723-1062514 GCA_018402905.1 Glandirana rugosa
GGGGGGAGAAGAGCAAACAAGTTACCCCCTGCATAAAAGTTCAGATCAGCAAGTGAGAAGCTAAGGGCCTTTGGAAGAATACTGACAAGGCCGAAATCTGACCCCTGATTGTACTCCAAGCCAATCTAATTAAATCTTCCAGACCTTATAATAGATCTTCCTAGTGACTGCTTTTCTGGCATTCCCTAGGGTAGACACCACCGGTCCTGAGATGCCATGATTCTTTAACACCCTGGCTTCAATGGCCATGACCTTAAATTTAGAGACTGTAAACTGGGGAGAACTGGTTCCATGGAACTACTAGACCATCTGCTCCGATTGCCAGGGGATCCCTTGTTCAGGTTCAACAACAAGCTACAGCAGTTTGTATCCCAGATACCAATAGATCGACCTCTGGCCATCCCCAATGCTGGCAGATGTCCTGAAACATGTTCGGGTGTAGGGACCATTCCCCCGGGCAGATCTGCTGGCGGCTGAGATAATCTGCGTTCCAGTTCTCTACTCCCGGGATATGGATTGCCTATAGCACCGGCACATGTCCCTCTGCCCAGGTTAATATATGGTTCACCTCCTCCTGAGTTGAACGGCTCCTGGTACCACCCTGGTAGTTGATATAGGCCACTGCAGTGGCATGGTTGGACTGAACCCTGATACGGCAGTCCTGAAGCTCCACTGTCCAGGAACGTAGAGCCAGATGTACCGCCCTTAACTCCAGGACGTTGATGGACAGGCTCTACTCTGCCCTTGACCATCTCATCTGAGCTGTAGGCCCTTCTAGGGTCGATCCCAGCCCGAGAGACTGGAGTCTGTGGTCAGTACGCTCAAAGACATCGGGAGGTAGGATCTTCCCTTTTGTAGGTTCTGATCCTGCAACCACCAGCTTAGGCTTAATTGTGCCTGGAGAGATAAAGACATGGGGTAATCCAGGGCTTGTGCTCTCCTGTTCCAAGCTGACAAGATGTTTTGTTGTATAGGCCAGGAATGGAATTGAGCGTGGGGAACTGCCTCAAAGGAGGACACCATCCTTCCCAGAAGACTCATACAGAGCTGAGGACTGAGGGTTGCCCGATACCCCTTACTTGACGCACCTGATCCTTCAGGGCACAGATCTTTACGGTTGGCAGAAATACCATTGCCTGGACTGTATCCAGGATCAAACCTAGATACTTGAGACTCTGAGCTGGTCTCAAGGCTGACGTTTCGGTATTTATGACCCAGCTCAGGTTTTTTAAATACCGCACTGTGCGGTATACACTGTTTCAGGGCCTGTAGTGAGTGATCTCTGAGCAGGAGGTCATTCAAGTATCTGAGCACCAAGATCCCCTAGGCCCTTAAAAGACCCAGTACTGGTGCTAGGATCTTTGTAAACACCCCGGGTGCTGTGGCAAGCAAGAAGGGCAGTGCCACAAACTGGACATTACAACAACTTCTTACAAGGAAGCTCGGCTGACCAGTTTTTAAGCCATAGAAGTCTGCGCATGTGTACAAACAAGAGAGCCATATGAGAGACTTGCTGTGAAGAATCCTTTAAGGCAGTGGTTCTCAACTCCGGTCCTCGGGACCCACAAACAGGCCAGATTTTAAGTATTACCTTAGGGAGATGCAGACTAGAACACTGCAATCACTGAGCAGCAAATGATATCACCTGTGATGTATTTCAGTTATCCTGCAAACCTGGCCTGTTGGGGGGGTCCCGAGGACCGGAGTTGAGAACCACTGCTTTAAGGCATCTACAGCAAAACACAGCAATCAAGGGATATCTGCCCAGTTCAAGATCATCCTCCTGGTTAGGCCTCTCAGGCCGTCTGACCTGATCCTTTAAAGCGGAGTTCCACCCAGAAATTTTTTTTTTGACATCCACTCTTAATACTAAATAGATGTAACCTTGTTTCCTTACTTTTAAACCGCCTAGTAATTACATGTATTTTTTACTCACAATTTCGTTTCTCTCACCGCTGGACTTTTCCATTTTAGGTGAGGGCACCTGAAGCCCATCCGTAGTCTCCTGGCATCTCTTCCTGAAAGAAGTGCATGGTGGGTAACCATCATGCACTCCTCAATTTCGGCCCATCTTAAATCGCGTAATTTCCAGTCTGGAAAGAACACAATTTTACAGTACAGGGAAGCCCACTAACTCCTGGGAAATTATGAGCTACATCTCCCAGGAGGCCAAGGGAAGCAGGAAGTGAGGAGAAGAGCCTAGGACCTAATAGGGGCAGATTACAGAGACCACCTAGCAACAAGCGACTTAGGGTGAGTACAAAAAAAGAAATTTCCTTCAAAGGTAAGTCTATATAGGCAAAGTAAAAAAATAAAATTCTGGGTGGAACTCTGCTTTAAGGACTGGCGGACTCCAATTGCCGCAACAGCTGGCTGAATAGCTGAACTGGCCGAAGAAAAGGAAGCCTTTAATAATGACTCCAGTTTCTTGTCAACAGGGTCTTTCAAGCCCTGTGCGTTATCCATTGGACAAGTTAAGTTCTCGTTTAAGGAAGAGACTGCCGCATCTACGGCTGGCATGCTCCATTTCTTAAACTTTTCCTCCATGGGATGTAAAATGGAAAATCTCTTAGGAGTAATGAAAATCCTGTGAGGATGTTCCCAATTAGCATACACTACCTGTTCCAACAGCGGTTGCAAGGTAAAAGCCTGTGCAACCTGAATGAGGCTTCAAGGACCCCAAAGAGGACAAGGGAGGCTCAGAAACCTCTGCAGGAGGTAACAAAGGCAGAATGAACCACCTCGGTAAGAGTCTGGATCAAAAGCCTCTGACTAAGAGGCTGATACCAACTGGACATCTTCTGGCCCGATTCCTAAGAAGCAGACTCATCTGCCAGGCCATCTCCTAAGCCCTTAGCATCCAGGTCATCCCCTTCCTCAACCTATTCCTGCGCCAAAGGAGGCTCAGGGGAGGCAATCATGCCAGCAATCCTGTGCTCTAATCCGGCGAGGGCTGAGGACAGTTCATCCCTGGTGATAGCAGCAGCGTTGACTGTAGGCACAATACCAGACAGGCGCAGCGGCTCAGATTGCCCGGAAGCCTCTGGTCTCTAAGGGGATACAACACTATGGTTTCAACTAGGCTCCTCAGGAGCTACTGACAATATAGGTGTGCCCTTCTCTGTAGGGTTAGCCCAGCTCCTCTTTTTTGAAGACATTGCAAGCCACAAAAGGAGTACCTGGGTTTAGTATTTTACCCCAGAAGGGAGACCCTTTAATAGGGCTCACCAAGCCCCTATGCAACAATCCTGCTAAGCACTTTAGCCTGCCAACCAACATCTGGTGACTCACGTGACACGGGTAAGTAGGAATTAGTTGCTATAAAGTGAATGATACAGAGCCTACACTGTGTCCCACAGCTGTCCTCTGGAAGCGCCACATGCCAACCATTTACTGTTTAAATAAGATGGCTGTGCGCTGGGACGCTCGCTCTGCGCATGCGTGCGCATGCACGTACACAGTCATGGCGGACACACGTGGCTGTGTACACGCACAAACGAATCCTCGTGCACCATCCTAGAGCTACGGCGCATGCGTGGCTCGGTGTACACACGACATACTGCGTGGCGAGCCACATGGCCGCCTAGTAGCCACCAAAGATTGTGCACTCTGGCGAACGCACATGTGCCATGGTGAACCAAGCTGCGCAATGGCGCACCTCTGTGGGTGGACTCTCCATAAAGAGAAACAGCAAAGACAACAGGAAAAAAGGTACTCCAATTCAAACACCAGCAGCTAGCCCAAACTCCCCCCTGCGGTCACCGTTACACAGGTGTCCAGTTTTAGCTAGATTGACAGATTGTTACACACATGGGGCACCCGACAATATGTAAATAAGGGGGGGATTTCGCTTACCCATTCAGGCGCAGGGCAACCTTAGAAACTAAGAGCCCAATCTTCACCCATCACGGCGGGTTCCTGTCACTTGAGGACCTTCAAGGACTGGGTACCCCTTTCATGTTTTAGGGTCCACTCCCTTGGACCTGTACAGCACTTTGCAGGAATGCCTTAGCTCTGTGGTGTCCAGGATTCCACTAAGCAGGGTCCAGCGACCGGAGGTCGCATAACAGGCAAAACCTTGCAGGTTCCTTGCGTCTTCTTTGTGAGGCTTGGGTACAAACTTGTTTAGAAAGGATTTGATCGGTCAATCTCTTGATTCATTTTAGAACCGTGCTGGGACTTCAAGACCTGGAGCTCGAGAGAGCTCAAAGAAACGTGCCCATCCACCTTGCAGACTCTAATAAAAAAAACCTGAAGTACTTCCTGCATTGGAGGGATTATATAGGGGACCACTTCCTGTCTAAAGACCTTTGGTCTACCAGTGTCCATTCACCTGGAGATGAAGTATAACCCAGTAAGTAACGAATAATAGCCTCACTCTGTGTCCCATGGTGTATGAAAAAAAAAAAACTCCAATTGATGGAGATGAGCTGGAGCCCAAGTCTTATGCCATGACCTTTCACCACACAGCGAAGGTGTGACAGACAGACCTGATGACAGCAGCAAGTTGCAAAGCAAAACCAGCCAGAGAAAACATGGCTTTAAGGAGTGCTTCAAACCGCTTATCCACATGGTCCTTAAAAACTGGGAAATTCTCAACAGGGCCTGGCTGTTGACTGTTCAGGCTGCTCCAAAGCAAGAAAAGGGTATACTTGGTCAACAAGGACAGAAATATTCTTCAGTTTGCAAGAGATTAGAGAATTGTGTATCCTCCTGAGCGGAGTACTCTCAGTCATGAGGAGCCCTCCTCCTCCTCCTAAGGGAGCTTAAAAGCTGCAAGAAGAAAATCCAAGATGGACTCTGGAGCAGAGAGCAGCTCACTTGTGTGCCCCCATATGACGTCTCTAATAAGCCAGACAGCCTTTCCATAAAATTAGACAGTGGTTAAAAATTCCTCCCCAGAAAGACAGAAGGAAAGGGGACTGCCATAAGGAGCTAGGGAGGCACTTCAGGACAATAACAGCTGGGGCAGAGGATAGGGCTGTCAAAATCTGGATTATTGGGGTAGATGCTGAAGACACCCCCCCCCCCACCCCCTCTGTGAGTTGGCAAAGCCCACTGACCCATTCCTCTTGCACCTATTATCCACCATTGAAGTGAGGAGAAAAAATCCAAACACAGTGCTCGCAACCTGTACTGTAGAGCAGGAAGAGGTATGGCTTCTACTGCCAGTCATTTTAGGCAAAGGCAGCCCTGAAAGTCCAAGTATCACTCTGCTGTGTAGCCAGGAAAAGGCAGGGAGTGCACACCCAAGAGATCAAAATTACAATTTTCAAAATGGGAAAGCGGCTAAGAATCACACCACACACACAGGAACTTTGGGAGGCAGTAACTCCCACGATGCCAAGCAATTGGGGAAATGGCTGTGATTCCCACTGTGGGCAAAGGAAGGTGCAGCCCTGGTGTCCCAAATTAAGCCCCAAAACTGGGGGCAGCAGTAACCTGGTCATCCTAGAAAGAGGCATTGCTCTGATTTTCAGCAAACCCCTCCCTGTAGGTAAAATAGAAGTTGCTGCTAAATAGAAGTTGCCATGGTAATAAGCAGCTACAGACCTCATCGAACAATCATTTTTGATAATGTTAGCAAAGAAAAAATAAAATAAAAAAAAAAAGTATTCACTCGGAGGAGAGAGGGAAGAAACATCCATACATCTAAGGGCACTAGAAAAAAAAACTGAGATTTGCAGGAAGTGGGAGGAATTATGCTGGGAATGTTCTTATAACTTTTTTGCCAGTGTCCAATCACCTGAAGGTAGCTGCAAAACCCAGATGATCAATATCCTGTATTCTATAATGTACAAGTAAAAAGAATAAATGTACAAGGGCACTGAATGGAAAAGAGCATTTAGTGCCCGAGTTCTGCAGGCTTCATTTTGCCTGTGCAGTGAACAATCTCCTGGTACTGCAATTTTTGATAGACACAGTAGCGTGTGTTAAGCTATTACTCTCAGTATGCCTTTGTGCCTGTGAACTAACCCTAATACCGCTAATGAAACCAATGTAAAATTCCTAAAATTATAACTGTTAAAGTAAACCTGAAAAAATATTAACACTAGACATTTTGCTGTAGAATATATCTGCAACTTCTGACCTCCCTCAATACAATGACCAGTGCCAGCCATGCATTGAGCCCAAGCCCAGGGATTAGGGGAGGGGGCAAGTTTGCTTGACCCTGTGCAAGGTTTAATTTTTTAAAAGCTTAAACTTGCATAGGAATTGTGGAGTAATTCTGCAGTTACAAGGCAATGATAAAAGCAGGCCTTTTATGCAGTTTCCTGCTTAGCTAGATCCACCAATCCCCCCCCCTCCCAATCTACAGGTGTACTATAATTTGCATTGATTTTACCCCCTTCATGGCCCGGCCATTTTTTGCTATACCGCACAGCACTACTTTAACTGGCAATTGTGGGGTCATGCAGTGCTGCACCCAAACAAAATTTATATAAAATTTTCACACAAATAGAGCTTTCTTTTGGTGGTATTTGGTATGTGATATAAATGAAAAAAGTATGTAAATATATATATACAGTTGTGCTCATGAGTTTACATACTTGGGCAGAATTTATGATTTCTTGGCCATTTTTCAGAGAATATGAATAACACAAAAACTTTTCTTTCGCTCGTGGTTAGTGTTTAGCTGAAGCCATTTATTATCAATCAACTGTGTTTTCTCTTTTTAAATCATAATGACAACAGGAAATACCCAAATGACCCTGATCAAAAGTTTACATACCCCAGTTCTTAATACAGTGTATTGCCCCCTTTAATATCAATGACAGCTTGAAGTCTTTTGTGGTATTTGTGGATGAGGCGCTTCATCTTCTCAGATGGTAAAGCTGCCCATTCCTCTTGGCAAAAGCCTACAGTTCCTGGAAATTCTTGGGCTGTCTTGCATGAACTGCACGTTTGTGATCTGCCCAGAGTGGCTCAATGATATTGAGGTCAGGAAACTGAGATGGCCACTCCAGAACCTTCACTTTATTCTGCTGTAGCCAATGACAGGTTGACTTGGCCTTGTGTTTTGGATCATTGTCATGTTGGAATGTTCAAGGGCCTCCCATGCGCAGCTTCCTGGCTGATGAATGAAAATGTTTCTACAGTATTTTTTGATAACATACTGCATTCCTCTGCCTTTGTAGCTCACACATCCCCAAAACATCAACGAACCACCTCCGTGTTTCACAGTAGAAATGGTGCACCTTTCATCATAGGCCTTACCAATTGTGGTCTCATCACTCCAAATTACTTTGTGCCAGAAGGTTTGAGGCTTGTCTCTGTGCTGTTTGGCGTATTGCAAGCGGGATACTTTGTAGCATTTACATAGTAATGGCTTTCTTCTGGCGACTCGACCATGCAGCCCATCTTTCTTAAAGTGCCTCCTTATTGTGCATCTTCAGCCTACCTTTTCCCACAGATCCTTTGACAATTCTTTTGCTTTCCCCATGACTCAGAATCTCGAAATATCAGTGCAGCACTGGATGAAAGATGCAAGGTTCTGTCAGGAGTCGAGAAACTCATTGGACCTTTTATACACACTAGGGCCAAAACAACTAATCGATTACTATTTTCATAATCGATTAATCGGCCAGCTGATTAGTTGGCCTGCATACAGAATGCATTATTTATTGTAAAGCGCTGCGCAAACTGTCGGCGCTATATAAATACTGTATAATAATAATAATAATTATTTGTTTACATATCAGTAAGTACAGTGCAGCACACATACAGCTCAGTACAATGTCCATACATGCCAGAAGACACAGTGCAGCACACATAGCTCAGTACACCATCCATACATGTCAGTAAGTGCCTGAGAACTTGTGAATATGTGAGGAGCAATGCCTCATGGGACATGTAGACCTGGCAGGAAGTGAGTGGTTCTAAAGGCAGAATTTTTTTTACCTTGCTATAGGGGCTCTCTATACTATACTATGCAGCTTTGGGGCACTCTGAAGGCAGGAGGAGCCAGAAAAGTCGATGGGGGACCCCAGAAGAGGAGAATGAGGGCTGCTTTGTGCAAAACCATTACACAGAGCAGGTAAGTATAACATGTTTGTTGTTTAACATAATAGTTTAAAGACTCAGGGAAGATCAGCATCTGAACCCAGAGAAGGTGGAGGCTGATAGACTGGAGGTAATAGAAGGCATTACAATTGCATTTAACCCCTTGCCGACCGCCGATCGGCAATTGACGGCGGCAAGGTGGCTCGTGAGCGCAAATCGACGTCATATGACGGCGGCCGCGCTCAGCCGCCGGAGGCGCGCCCGCGCGCTCACTGTGTTCGGGGAGGGCCAGGGAGCGGCGGCTTCGATTGCCGCCGGCTACCCGCGATGGCCCCCCCGAGTGGAGGAGCGGAGGTCCGTGTATGTAAACACGGACCTCCGCTCTGTGTGAAGGGGGAAGGGCTGTGATCACAGCCTTCCTGTATACGAAGGCTGTGACCACTTCCCTTCCCCAGCCAGGGCAGTCCCCCTACAGTAAGAACACGCCCAGGGAACATACTTAACCCTTAGAGCGCCCCCTGCAGGTTAACCCCTTCACTGCCAATGGCATTTACACAGTAATCAGTGCATTTTTATAGCACTGATCGCTGTATAAATGCCAATGGTCCCAAAAAAGTGTCAAAATAGTCCGACATGTCCGCTGAAATATCGCTGTACCGCTAAAAACCGCAGATCGCCGCCATTACTAGTAAAAAAAAACAAAAAAAACCCCAAAAATGAATTCTCATAATCTGTAAACGCGACCACTTTTGCGCAAACCAATCAATAAACGCTGATTGCGATTTTTTTATCGCAAATATGAGGAAGAATATAAATTGGCCAAAAACGGTGAAAAAAAATGTTTTTTTATATTTTTTTTTTGGATTTGTATTTTAGCAAAAAGTAAGAAATTTGGGGTTTTTTTGCAAAATGGTCGCTCTTCTTTTGTTTATAGCGGCGATCAGAAACGACGCAGCGATGATCAAATACCACCAAAAGAAAGCTCTATTTGTGGGAAAAAAAGGACGCAAATTTTGTTTGGGTAAAACGTCGCACGACCGCGCAATTGTCAGTTAAAGCGACGCAGTGCCGAATCGCAAAAAGGGCTCCGGTCCTAAAGCAGGAAATCCTTCCGGGGCTGAAGTGGTTAAAGTAAACTTTTACCAGTATTGTGCATTATATATAAAATGATCATATCCATGAAAAAAAAGTCTCAGCTTTTAGTACTACTTTATTATAAAAGATTTATATCTCCTTCCACTATTCATATAGCTTCATGTTTGACTCCCAGTTAAAATGCCCATTTATCCTACTTCTGGGTTTATTTATTATTATTATATATGCTTTTTCTCAGAGTGGATTGGAGATTTTACTCCCTAACCATATGAAAATAATCGTTAGTTGCAGCCCTAATACACACACACACTAATTACAAGCAAACAGACCACAGGTGAGGATGGTTACCTTTAATAGCCATTCGAATCCCCTTGTGTCAACTTGTGTGCATGTTATCAGGCCAAAATCACCAGGGTATGTAAACTTTTGATCAGGGTCATTTGGGTAGTTTCTGTTGACATTATGATTTAAAACGAGTAAACACAGTTGACTGATAATAAAATGGCTTTAGCCAAACAATAACCACGAGTGAAAGAAATGCTTTGGTGTTATTCATATTCTCAGGAAAAATGGCCAAGAAATCAAATTCTGCCAGGGTATGTAAACTTATGAGCACAACTGTATATTGCATTTGTATGCACTAAAGTTCATTTTATTTTTTGAAAATATGTGTTTGATAAACGGTCGAGTAAATATCATGCAAGTTACCATCCTTTTACTCTACAAGGCCTCCAATTTCAGAAGATCTATACTGTTCTGTGGGCTTTATGTAACTTTATGGCCAAAAATTTAAAATTTTACGTGTGCAAAAAATGAAAAAAAAATTGCTCTGGAGCACAAGAGGTAATATTCACAAAACAATTCAAAGTGACCGGCAAATTCAGTTCAGGAAAAAAATGCTCACCTTATCACTAGAAGAGGATGACGACGATGATGATGACCTTGACGACCGTGACATACGATTTGGTCTTTCTGGTGAGGTTGATTTAGAATGGGAGCTATGTCTGGAGGGGGAGGATCTATCTGATGAGGAGCGCGATGAATGAGAAGAGGATGAGGAAGATGATGAGGAAGAGGAGGAAGAAGAAGAGGAAGAGGATGATGAGGAGGAGGATGAAGAGGATCTTCTTCGTCGGGATTCTACCAAAGAAACATTTTCACTTTCTTCAGCACCTTCAGGCAACTCCACTTTTTTTACACAGTCTTCCTCCTCTTTAACAGGCTGCAATTTGTCTGTAGTATGATTTTCTGGAGACATAGTGCCTGGAAGGAATTCATCTTGCTTAATAACCAAAACATGTTCCATATGCAATTCGACTCGCTCGGTTTTCTCTATGGTCTTGTGGATTTTGCTACTGCTATTGTTAGGCGATAAGATCTGTTCATTATAAATTTTTATATCTGCATGTGGTGGTTTCGGATTTTGCTCTACTGTATGCAAAATTTCACTTGTAGAGGATCTTGAGCATGCATAATTGGGGTTTTCCCTTTCAGGATTCGAAGAGTTAATAGCCGCCACAGGAGACTGTTTAGATGCACCCTGGGTGGATAAAGGAACCGATGTAGTATGAAATGGAACTTCCTCCGATTCATTCACAAGGACTTTTTTTGAATCCACTGAAAAACTCGGTTCTGATTTTTCGGTCACAATTGTTTCTCGAACACCATCAACATTTTCACCTTCAGACAGTTCCTGGGCAGCACCTTGGGCATTTGTATTAGTCATCTCCACATGGGTAGACAGAACAGTTCCCTTAATCATCTCCACATGAGAAGATGAAACATTTACCTCTGTCCTTTTCACTTCCCTGGGCATGTGCACATCTGTCATCTTCGCATCAGCATTCTGACCGACTGTGGAAATCTCTGATGGCATTATTTCAGACTCTTTTTGTACAGCAAGAAACTCTGTATCACCTTTTGGCTCAGCGATTTCATGGTCCACCTTAGCCTCGGTACGCTCCTTGGCGGGCAACGTGGCCTCGGTACGCTCCTCGGCGGGCAACGTGGCCTCGGTACGCTCCTCGGCGGGCAACGTGGCCTCGGTACGCTCCTCGGCGGGCAACGTGGCCTCGGTACGCTCCTCGGCGGGCAACTTGGCCTCGGTACGCTCCTCGGCGGGCAACTTGGCCTCGGCCGGCAACTCCGCCTCGGCACGCTCCTCGGCCGGCAACTCCGCCTCGGCACGCTCCTCGGCCGGCAACTCCGCCTCGGCACGCTCCTCGGCCGGCAACTCCGCCTCGGCACGCTCCTCGGCCGGCAACTCCGCCTCGGCACGCTCCTCGGCCGGCAACACCGCCTCGGCACGCTCCTCGGCCGGCAACACCGCCTCGGCACGCTCCTCGGCCGGCAACACCTCCTTGGTGGGCGCCTCGGTATGCTCCTCAGCCTCGGCGGGCAACTTGACCTCAGTTCGCTGCTCGGCCTCGGTGGGCAACACCGCCTCAGTACGCTCCTCGGCTGGCACCACCACCTCGATGGGCGCCTCAGTATGCTCCTCAGCCTTGGCGGGCAACTCGACCTCAGCCCGATCCTTGGCCTCGATGGGCAACACAGCCTCGGCACGCTCCTCGGCGGGCAACACAGCCTCGGCACGCTCCTCGGCGGGCAACACAGCCTCGGCACGCTCCTCGGCGGGCAACTCAACCTCGGCGGGCAACTCGGCCTCGGCACGCGCCTCAGCATCGGCGGGCAACTCGGCCTCGGAACGCTCCTCAGCATCGGCGGGCAACTCGGCCTCGGAACGCTCCTCAGCATCGGCTGGCAACTCGAGCTCGGCACGCGCCTCGCAGGGCCGCTCAGCCTCGGCACGCGCCTCGCAGGGCCGCTCAGCCTCGGCACGCGCCTCGCAGGGCCGCTCAGCCTCGGCACGCGCCACGGAGGGCAGCTCAGCCTCGGCACGCGCCTCGGAGGGCAGCTCAGCCTCGGCACGCGCCACGGAGGGCAGCTCAGCCTCGGCACGCGCCTCGGAGGGCAGCTCAGCCTCGGTGGGCAACTCCGCCACGGCACGCTCAGCCTCGGTGGGCAACTCCGCCACGGCACGCTCAGCCTCGGTGGGCAACTCCGCCACGGCACGCTCAGCCTCGGTGGGCAACTCCTCTGTCATATCTGGTATAACTGTAATAGAATCCTGGGCACGTTTTGTTTTGATTTCATCAACAGAGATGCCTTCTGGTGCCTCAAGTGGAGCTTTATTTTTGACCATGGCTTCATGAGTTATTTGAACACCTGTAACATCAGTCATCTGTGCATCTAATTCAGAAGATGTATTACAATAGTCTGTTGTGCTTGATGGAAATGTTGATTGTTCAAAAAAAACTGGCTCAGTGACTGTGTCTTTCTGTAAGATTATTTGTGGAGATTCCACATGTGTCAAAATGTCAGACGTTTCTTGTAAATCTGGCTCACAAATCATAGTTTCATGGACAGCCAGAGATTCTTCATTACCATCAGAAAGAATTGCAGAAGCCCTCTCGGATATTTTGGAATCTTCACACCTTTCTGCCACAATCACAGATGATTCACATGTCCCTGTTGTAGCTTCAGATTCTAATACACTTATTTCAGCAAATGTCTTTAATGAAGTCTCACCTAGAACCGTTTCAGAGGTAACTTTATTTGGTTGCTCCAATTTCACAGATTCCTCTAATTGCACAGTATTTTCAAACATATTCAAATTATCTTCAGCAGATGGTTTGACTTCCGTTAGTTTGATTTCTGAAATTTCATTCATACGCATAGGTTCTTCTTTTTCAGAGCTCTGATTTCCTAAAAAGGGTTGTTTTACTTCTACTGAGCCAGAATGTGAGTCTTCTTCACCCAGAGAATGGTCAGTGCTGCTGGTGGTCCCTCCTAATATTTCAGGACCAGACACATGAGAAACACCTAAATCTGATTTCTTAGTAAGCTCTTCTTCTGTTACACTTTCTTTATCCTGTCCCTTAAGCAAATCAGTTGCTTCTTCCTTTGTCTGTTTTAGTCCACCTGACCGCAGCTCTGGCTTGTCTAACATAGTCCTCACAGGTACAGGTGTTTGCTCCACATTAAGTCCCTGTGTTTTAGGTTTTTTCTGAATGTCAGGGCGATTTACTGTTTGTAAGATGCTAGTTTCCGGTTGATTCCGATTTGAAGAGGATGATCGGACTCTTAGTTTTCTTGTTTTAGGCAAGTTGGAAACACAGACTGAAGAAATGACTTCTGCTTTGTCAGATTCAAAAGCATCACCACCACACACTGCTAAATTTGCATCCAATTTGTCCTTTTTTACCTTCTTTAAAATAGACATGGTCTTAACATTTGACCTTCCCACTTCAGGACAGCTTGACAATGTAATGGTACTCTCTTTATTTTCATGAGATTCTGGTTCTTGCTTCTCTAAAATAGACATAGCTTGAACCCCCCTCGATGATGACTTCTCCACTATATGCAGGCTCTGTTCACTCACATATGCTTTACCCGCAGATTTTGAGCGAACCGGAGGTTTTATAAGAACAAGTGATGATTTCACTTTGACATCTTTTGTTATGGTGGAACCTCTTGTGTTACTCCTCACAGTCTCTTCAGTCATATGTGAATCCTGTATTTTTGCTCTAGCTTTTTCAGCTTCTTGACACCAGTTAGGAGTCTGTTGGATAATACAAGTAGCAGCTGGAGGCTGTTGTGCTGAAGGATTTGAATTGCTCTCATTACGCTCTCTCACATGACGCCCCCACTTTTGAGGAGATCTACGACTCTTTGAACTCTCCTTGTGAAGAAATTGTGGGGAAACTGCTTTCTCAGTTGCTGTGGTCATCTGCTTTTCAGAGACTCGATGTTGGAACCCTTCCAGAGAAAGCAGTGGTGGGACACGTTCCTCTGCCATTTCTTCTGAGTCAGCACAAGTTGATTTCGAAACCGTTTCTGATAATTCAGGAGGA
This sequence comes from Glandirana rugosa, assembly GCA_018402905.1. Taxonomy (NCBI): domain Eukaryota; kingdom Metazoa; phylum Chordata; class Amphibia; order Anura; family Ranidae; genus Glandirana; species Glandirana rugosa. The sequence continues at coordinate 1,057,739 of BLSH010408216.1, forward strand.
GAAGGTGAACGTTTGACTTTTGGAGACTTTTTCTGCTGGACAGTAGCTGATCTTGAGGATCGTCTTCTTTTAGGGGTTTCTTCTTCATCCTTCTCAATGGGTAGCTCCTTTTCTTCCATTGTTTCCTCCTCTTCCTCACCCACATCTTCTGCTTCTTCCTTGGCAAAGTCTCCTTTAGACCGCCGCGCACGGGTGGATGTCTTGCGTGGCTCTTGCTCCTGAGCTGGCGGTGTTAAAACTGGAGGTTTTGAAGTTTTAGCCTGCAAATGAAGGTATATTCTTTAAAGCCTGCACCAATCTTAAGACATGTACATTTTTATGATCAGTATGGGTGTAAATCTGACCTGTTTTACTCGAGATGACCTCCTCTCCCTCTTTTTGGGAACCTCTTCCTCAGAATCATCTGGGTCTTCCAAGACAGAAAGGCCTTTTTCTTTAATGATAAAGAGAAAAAGGAAAAGTTATAATGGTACCTAATTCTGGTTTTATCTTACCATTACTGCATGCACAGAAAATTTATTTTTTTGCCTGTTTACATTAATATTTGGACATCCAGCTGTGTCCCCATACACAGATTTGATATTAGCGGGTTTTTAACACTTTGCTTGTTTTAAATAATGGATTAAATAGAAGGTCTGTTGATTATCATCTACAACATTTCTGAAAGCAGATCTTCACGCAAAAATCATAATCTCAGGATCTTAATTACATGCACCATATATACATTCTACCTTAGTATTATAACTGCAAACATCCTCAATGAGTTCTGCCTCTTTGGTTTCCTCTCCTCCCCCACTTTGTTTGCTGGGCAGAAAATCAGCACAATGATAAAAAGGTGACCCATGCGCTCTATTCTCCTGTAAGCATGTTTACAATTTTAGGCTAACACCACTGTGTGGGGACTATTACACAGATGACAGCAGGGAGCCAATACAAATACAGATTCAGATACTTATTTTTCACGCTGTATTTAAATACATTTACAATGAATACATAACTGAAAATTGTGCATGAGTTTCAACTCTATATTTTTTTCTTTTGACTGCAATTTGATACGGCTAATGCATTACCTGAATCCTATTCTGACCTGATAACGTATTAAATAAATTCTGTTTAAAAGTACTGATATGGATTTCCATTATACATTTTAGGAAAAAATAGCATTTTATTACAGCGGTTTTAGAATGCAATTTTGTTTTTCTTACATAAAGAGACCTGCTAAGTTGTGCCAAACTCCGTGGACTATCAAATTACAAAGTACGCTGAAAAACAGCACACATGAGGGCTAGACCATCTACTGAAATCTTTATCATGAAGGCCAGAAAAAAAATAAATTATATATATATATATATATATATATATATAGAGTAATTATTATTATATAAGAATGCATACTCGAAGTGCGTTTTCCCAGCTCAACATCCGGCACCTTCAAAACAGAACAGATAATATCAGGAAGCTCTGGCACAATGTCAGGATTCGTATTTTCTTCCTCGGACTCCGCTAAAGGTTCTGTCAACCAAAGAGAGCTTGTATGTAGTAGTAAACAAAAATTCTGAACAGCCCCTAATTTAGTTCAAACACAAAATTGCATAATATTAGGACAAATATGTTAATAGGGGGTAAAAAAGGATTTTTGTCTTACCTGTAAATTCAATTTTTTAAAGTACAGTACAGGACACAGTATTCATACAGCATGGGTTACAAACTTGTATCTCTAGGTGTCTGGATACTGGCAAAGCTTCAGAGGGAAGCCCACTGGCCACCTTCCCTATAAACCTAACCCACTGAGGGTAAACCAAGGAATGGAAGAGAGGGTGGCCTGTATGCTGTACTGTACTCCAAGATATGGAATTTACAGGCAAGTGAAAATTACTTTTTTCCTAATCATACAATAATGGACACAGGGAGAGTATTCATACACCAAGGGACATCCTCAATGAATAAAAAAGGGTTTGTGGAATTTGAAGGAATTTGGTAAAGTATTTTAAGACCAAATATCCTCATTGGGCTTTGGTACTTTGACTACTTGCCACTTGTAGGACATCCATGGGTTGCAGTAGTTATACCGGGATGATGCCTGCACCTACAGGCATCATCCCAGTATGAAAATTTTCATCCGGCGATTGCCTTTGTAGCAGAAGTGATTTGAGTGGCTAAATAACATGTCCTGGTGGAGATGGAATGCCAAAATCACCTTAGGAATGAGGCTCTAGGCCTCAATACTAACTTGTCGTTGTGTAGTATCAAAGAGGGCTCCTTAAAAGAGTGTTACTCAATTAAGGTGCTGGCAGCCGCCAGCACCAAAACAAACAATGACGCTCTAAGGCAAAGACACATGCCGTCATTCATTGCTATGGTTATGGCAGCTGGCTCGCCAGCACTATGGCAACACAGGACTTTGATCCAGGGCATGCTCCCTGCATTCAGGAGAACATGAAATCAACCTCCTCCAGACATCCTCTCCCTCCCTCCGTCACTCTGCTGAGTCCAAAAGGTAGGGCTCTGATGTGAAGAGGAGACTGTGTAATTGGGAGGCCTGTGATTCGATGGGCGGGACTCATAGGAGGGGACGATGGAGAGCTTAAACATGAAGAGGGGACCTCTGACGTGAAGGAGGGCTTCTGATCTGAAGTTAATTTCATCAAGACTGTTGTGCGCAATGTCCCATGAGTTGGTTTCCCATTGATAAGTAACATTTACGGTTTTAAATTTTATACTGGGACGCCTCGAAATTTCACTTACTTTTAAAGGGTGCCACAAATAGAATAATAAAAAAAAAAAAAAAATGGTTGAGAAACACGGTTTTAGGCTTCGATCAGACGAACGCTGACATCTGTTCTGTGTGCAGGCTGTCTTTGTTGTTGCACTACAGCAGTGGATGCAGATGAACAGTTGCACAGACTCCGACAGTGTGCATTATGGTCTGTGCACCTGTTCCTGCTCACGTCAAATTTTGACATGTAGCTGTGCCAAAGCAGCCGCTGCATCTGTATCCACCTCTAAAGGCTGCCTGCAGGCAGTTTGGGGCGGATGCAGGCGAAATAAAGGCAGCCTGCAAGCAGGATGGGCATCAGCACCTGTCTGAACAACCCCTTATAGGACAAGGCTGCCAGCTCAGATAAAAACCCCACAGAAACTGATGGCAACAAGGAAATTCACCTTGTTAGGTGGAAAGGGAAATATCTCTAATCAGTTAGTTAGAGGATCTTTGAGAGCCAACAGAATCAAATTTATATCCCACAGAGTTACAGGAGGGACCACGTGAAACCCCTTGAACAAAAGTATGGACCAATGAATGGGAGGCTAACAGTCTTTAGAATACTCAAGGCTAAATGTTGAGTCACACCAGTGTGCAAATAGGTCAGGATCTGTCCCACGGAGTATGTCCTAGGGTGAATTGTTTCTTCCTTGCAACTTGTGGCACTTGTGCCACGGTAGGCCTGGCAGGGGGTAGATTAACTAGCTTTTAACAGCAAGGGAATAGCCAAATCAGAGAGATGCCAGTTTGAGATTTCCTTAAGATAGGAAATCCAGTCAATCTGAGCCCATGAGGTTTCCACTAGAAGTTTGAAAAGAATAGAATACCACATCCATCTGGACCAGTCCAAAAATAAGAGAATCACAAGACTGCCCTCCATTTCATTCTGAGGAGCAGAAGCAGACAAAAGAAGTAGATCAGTTTGTACAGAGTTGGATAATTGGTTGATGGAGACATCAGAGCATTCAGCGGATCTTTGCATCTCTGCAAGACAAACATGTCCAGTTTGTGGTTGTTGAATTTTGAGGCCATGAGGTTCACATTTAGTATCCCCCAGTTAAAACAAAAGGTCCCAAGGGACCATTTCCCCATGTTCAGAGACTGCTGGCTGAGGTAGTCTGCCAACTGTCCACACCTAGAATGTGACCTGCAGACAAGACTGGAACATGGTGTTTTGTCCTGGCTAGGCTTCTGGTTTTTCTATGGTGGGTGATATATACCACAACGGCACTGTCTGACTAGATCCTGATAGGAAAATCCTCCAGTAGGTGTGTCCAGCATTGCAGAAACAGCTACAGTGGGTATAGAAAAAAAAAATCACCCCCCTTTAAAGAAAACCACATTTTGTTTCTTTGTAGCCTGACATGAAGACAGACACAGTTTATGTTTTATCCAGCTATATTTGCTCAGTGCAACTAACATCCAAGTGAATAATAGAACACCAACACGTAAAAAAAAAAACAAAAAAAATAAACAGAATCACCAAATTGGAAAAAAGGATCACCCCCTCCCAAAAATGACTTGTGCACTCAATTAGGTGTAGATAATCACCTTCTCAAAAGGGACACAAAGCCATTTGACTTTCAACTGTGATCAGCTGTGGTCATTTTGATTAGCTCTGCATGAAAAGAGTTTTCCTGGTACATTTCAGTCCCTGCTAGTGCAACTGAAGCAAACAATCCACTATGGATGGCAAGGCACAGTCAAAAGATCTCCAGGATAAAGTCAACAGGCACAAGTCAGGAGATTGATACAAAAAAAATTCAAAGGCTTCATCAATGCCTAGATGCACAGTGAAGTCTATTAATAACCACTTGCCAACCGTCAACCTCAGGTTGACGGCGACAAGATGGCTCTCCTGGACAAACCGGCGTCATATGACGACGGCTGCCAGATCGCGCACTGTGAGCGAAGGAGGCGCGCTCACTGTGTCTGGGGAGGGCCAGGGAGCGGGTGCAGCGCACTCGATCTCCGCCGGCTACCCGCAATGCCCCCCCCCCCCCGGAGTGAAAGAA
>BLSH010408216.1:1076672-1087715 GCA_018402905.1 Glandirana rugosa
AGACATACTCGCATACCGCCTCGAGGTCTGACTAGACCTTACGCCGGCTGACTACCTACGCGGTGTCTCCCTCTGTGGCGCATCCATCAGTCGGCCGCATTCCAGATCAGTCTGGAGCTCCGCCATACGCTCATACAGATGTTGAGCCGTCATGTCTGACACCAGGGCTGGCCGCACGGCAGAACCTGCCACCAGGAATAGCGACTTTAAAAGCGCTTCTGTTTTTCTATCAGCGGGGTCCTTAAAAGAAGGAGTCCCCTCCAGAGGAATGGTCATCGCCTTACCAAGGCGGGCTATCGGTGGGTCCACCACAGGCGATTCCACCACAGGTGATTGCCATTTTTTTCAAAAAGCTTTCCTCAAAGGGATAGCTAGCAGCGAACCGTTTGGACAGCGAAAAAGAATGCTGCGGACGTTGCCATTCACGAAAAAGAAAAATGATCAAAAAATTGATCGTAGGGGTAAGCCTTGGGGGCCTAGAGGACCCACACACATATGCAGAAGACTGCGATTCACCATCCTGGCTCAATCGCGGCGTAGTGCGAATGCCAGTGATAATGGTGGTGACCAACGCTTTTTCGCGTGCAGCCGCCGCCCCCTGATCCTCTTAACCGTCCGATGGGCCCAGTTCCCCATCAGATAGGTCCACTGGGGTCCCCGAGACCCCTGAGGCCACTTCCGGATCAGAATCCTCCCATGATGAATAAAGAGGAGGGGGCGCTTCTAGGGGGCCTGTTGGGAGACATCCGCCCGGGGGAGAAATGCACTTAAGACCGCCCGCAGCTGGTCCAAAAATTCCCCTTGCACAGATTGCGCCGCCGCTGATGCCTCCTCAGCAGGTTCAGCAGTGTAATCTGCCATCGTTTTTCCCCAGAACCCTCTTAGTGACACACAGGTGGTACTAAAAGAGGATGAGGCACCCCCACACTGCCGCACACCACCGCCCCCAAGCGCACCAGGGAACCCAGGAGGACTGCACCCACCGCCACCAGCACCCACAGGGGAGCCCAGCTATACTTGCTGTTTTTGCTGCCAGTAACCCTGGAGGATCGTCAGAAGAGCCGCGCCGTCAGATCACCACCGCTCCACAGAGAAGGGAAAACGCTGCACACGCATTTTAGCAGAGGCATGTGGTCAAAATGGCTGCCGTTAGACACTAGAGGCCGAAAACCCCTGTACAGAAACGTGCAGTACCGCAAATGGCCGCTCGGAGCGCTAGAGGGAAAGCCCCATAGGCCTAATAGGTCTGCGGCTACGGCAAAATGGCGGCGAAAAACAAAACGAACGGCGCCAGACGATCGGGTGCGGGGGGAAGGGGGGGTGTGAAGGGACAGGAACTCCACGCGCCCCTTCCGGCGGCTACCCAGAACATTTTTTTTTTTTTTTTGGTCGTCGGTCCCCCTTCCGCCCCTGAAAAGGGGGGAAGGAAGGAACTCTCACTCACCACTCCGGACGAGTGCCGTGGGTAGCCACCCAGTCGCAGACTTCCCCCCCCTGCCTGGACGGTATGCTGCAGGCCAGAAAATCGCCCTACCCGAATCGCATCCGGGGCTGGGCGTAAGTGGGGATCACCCCAGGCCACCCGCACGGAACGGGCACGATGCGGCGGGTCCCCATATCGCGGGACTGGCTCGCATCGGTCAGCCAGGTGGGGGAAAGTACAGAGCCCATGGACTCTCTATGCCCCGACCGGCTTCTTGATAGCAGATCAATCTTGATAGAAGACAATAAAATAACATAAAAAATAAAAAAAATGGTCACAAACAGGACCGCAATTCCCCTAAAGGGAAGCCAGGTCAACTCCTTGCAAACTAGGCATTGAAACTGCTGAGCTATGCTATGGAGAGGGTTTATGTGGGAAGAGAGGACGGCCCCATGGGAGGGGCCAGCTGTTCTTTTCCCTGCGTGGTTAACTCCTAGTGGGACAAGCATAAACCCCACACGTCATGAAGAGCTGCGTCTGTCAGTGAACGATAGGAGAAAAGATTTACAGAGTGGAGTTCACGGCAGCTGAAAAAATTGCCCAACTGCCCCTAAACGTCCGTTTACCAGCAGCAGTGTACATGAGGCCTCACCCAAGCATTCGATATGCTTTCTGACAAGCTGTCTGCAAAAGGTCAACAGAAATCCTTTGGAAATAGGGGGTGTTGCTTTATTCCAAGGAGGACGGAAGGTTTGGGAAATTTAAGAGCCCGGGGTCTGCGAACTGGCCTCTGGCTTGGGTCTGGTCTTGGAGGTTAAAATCTGGAAGTAACAAATAACTCTTCTGGGCCTCAGCGGGGGGAGTGGTCTTCCCAAAGAGCTGTTCACCATCAAAAAGCATATGTAGTAAAAGATTTTTACATTGCAGTTTCGCAGACCAACATTTCAGCCAAAGAATTCTCTGCATATTCATTGATAGGCATAATTTGGGAGACAAGACTGTCAATATTAACTAAACCATTTATGCCAGGGTTCCATAAAACCTTGGGGTTCCTTGATCGATGAGCAATTTCTAGGTTCACACCTATGCGGTTGCACTTTCTGTGTTTTTTACCCGTTTTTACCGCTTTTTTTTTGCAGTGATTTGCGTTTTTTTTGGGGGGGGGAGGGGGTATTTGTTGCTAGACAAATTTAAAAACGTAAATCGCTTGTAAAAAAACACATTAAAAAAAACAACGCTTGCATTTCTGGTGCAGCTCCATTGAGGTCTATTGCATGCAAATGCAAACTGCAGTGAGGAAAAAAGTCCCCAAATCTTTCCAAAAAAACGCAATGCCCCAAAACAGCAGATGTGAACTACATCCATAGGAAACCATGTTAAATGGACTGTAGTGCATTTCTGCAGACTGAAAAACGTGATAAAAAACGCATAGGTGTGAACCTAGACTTGACCACAGCAATTGATATGGCGCTTGTCACTGAGTCCTGTAAAGAACTTAAGTGTGAGATAGCCTGCAAGTTTTAACAGCCAAGGTATACTCCTGGGGAAGAGCTTAAGTCAATGTGTGTAGCATAATCCAATATAGGTGCTTCCATGCAGGTATATTCAATTGGATAACAGTAATAAACACCAACCAATCCCACCGTGATTAGGGTGGGTATATTCTTGGAATCTATTGTATTTTGCTACACACGTGAACCTAGACTTGGTGATCTCTAAGGAGGTAATTCTTCCTAATGTCCACAAGCGTAAGGAGCATTCTTCCCACTGACCATTACACTTATGTATCACAAGTTTAAAATAAGGTCATTTTTAACAGTGGTTCCCTGAGACCGGAAAGTAATTTCAAGGGTTCCTCTGTGTTAAAAAGGTTGAGAAAGGCTGGTCTACGCAATAGTGTAATACTAAAGAGGCTGTGCCTCGGCCTTGGATCTGGAAAACACTCAACAGCTAACACAATACAGTCAGGTCTGGAAAGTGCCACAAGCAGAGCTCAGTGCGTGAAGGTCAATTTCTAGGCAGGCCCTGCAATATTTAGTCCAGCGGTGGTTTGGATTCTATCTCCAAAGCTATTGCTGATGGCTCTTGTTGATGTTTGCATTTGCTACTTTCCTTTGTGTTCCCTTATGTTTTGTGTGTTAGTTGGTAAATTCCCTGCATAGACACTCTTTGCCTACCCAATGCTTTCTTGTTGGGTTCATTCCTTGCTACATGTCAGGAGCAAGTACGCACAGGTGTCCACATAGCACACAGCTTACTATGAAGGCATACAGCAAAGGGGGGGGGGGATAGGAGCCAGAAGAACTGGCGGGGGACCAGAGAAGAGGCAGATCGGGGCTGCTCTGTGCAAAACCATTGTACATGGCAGGCAAGTATAACATGCTTGTTTTTTTTTTAATCTGAGACTTTATTATTACTTTAAGAATTCTGCAAGCAATGCCTTTTTTTTTTCCTTCAAGAAAACACTGAAAGGAGAAGCATTAGAATACAAAAAAAACAAACATACATACTCACCTACCTGCTGCAGCTGTCCCCCACTGGCTCAAAGCCCCAGAACTGAGCGATCACATGACTGCTGGTTGCTTAGTTTTCTGTCCCCTTGGAGCTTAGAACGATGACCGTCAGTTGTTGCCCTAAACTCTGCCCCTCCAGCTCACTGGAGCTCTGGGCTGGGGAGGTGGCATGAGCAGCTGGCTCAGGCATCTGAGTGAATTCCAACATTGTTGGGATCCTTCCAGAGCCTGGAGTGGCCCTGTGACATCAGTCAACAGCAGGTTTTAGTCTGCGGTCAGCCGATTCTGGGTCACAGAACAAGTGTGTGCATTCCTATGACCCATAAGTGAAGTATGGCCAAAAAAGATTTGACAATATTTCTCTGTGAAGTAGTAATATTAGGCCATCATCCTCTGCAATGTTTTTGCATTTTATTATTACGGTTTGTTGGGCTAGAACTAAATAATCTTGAATGCTCATGTGTACATGGAACAACATTTTAATATTTTGCATTCAGTAGATGCATTTTGAATGGCACCCAAACATGTGCTTGGTGCTTTATGGTGTGCTTCTCCTTATGCTTTTGACCACACAAGCATCAAAATAGGGCAAGAGAAACAGAAAAAGGTTTTTGGTGAGGCGGCTTCTTAAAAACAGTTGCTGCAATAATTTTAAAAAATTACTTAATCCAGGGCTTGACAAATTTTCTTTGAATCTAGGAGCCAGATTTTTTTTTTAGCATAGTGTGGGTTGTCAGCGCCCAGGTTAAGGCAAGTAATTTGCATCCCCCTAACCCTAACTTACTCACAGCAGAGCAGCCAGTCATTACATCAGGGTTATAGCCTGGCCAGAAAGAGTGACACTAAAAACCTGTTATCGGGGGAAACTCATTATGCCTAATGCATCCTGACTGAGGCATGTAAAATGCCCTCATCTGCTGCCTAATGCAGCTTAAGGGTGGCCATTGGTGGGTGGCAAAAACATGTCTCTACTGCACATTTTTACCAACCAACTGCACATCTAAATGAAGCCTTAGTGACACTGTAAATAAAAAACAAAAAAATAGAAAGTATTCAAGTGCTGCTGATCTTCTGCTGCCTCTTTGCAGCCACTTCCTGCCTACATGTGTGTCCCCCACGGTGTCTATTCATTGGTCTCGTGGGTTTCCAGTCACCATGAAATACTGGAGCCCAGCTGCACATAAATAGTGCCAATAGTTGACCGTACACAGGGCTTTATCACAATTTTTGTGCTTAGAATAAAGACCACGATTCTCGTGATGTAACCTCTTTCCCATTATATAAAAAAAAAAATAATCGGGCTAAGTTTTACGTTTTTTTCTTTTATTTTTTTATTGATGAAAGTATTTTTTTTTTTTAAATTGCGTTTGAAAGACCGCTGCGTAAATACCATGTGACAAAATATTGCAACAACCGCCAATTTATTCCCTAGGGTTTCTGCTAAAAAAATATATATAATGTTTGGGAGTCATTTTCTAGCAGAAACTACTAATTTAATTTCAGACACAAATGTCAGAAAAGGTTTAGTTTTAAGTGCTTAAAAACGTCCCTCATACTGACCAGAGCTCATTCCTTAGATAAAAGAAGAGATACTTTGTTTTTCTTTTTTTCTTTCTAAGTAGAAACAAATATCTGGGCAGCCTGCCAAATTAAACAGCTGTTAGATTAAGCAGAGAACGGCTATTGTTGAATCGGAGATATTGTTTTCAGATAGTGAGGGGAGAGAATGATCGGCTGCCACTCGCCAGGACGCGGTTTCTGGTCGCAATGGCGACCTGGCGCCCGGGGATTGTCAAGCCCGGACTTAATCCTAGGGAATAAATAGGTGACTGTTGTGCGCAAAATCACCTAGGATACCTGATGATTTTTAATTTTATGACATGATGGGGGAAGATATACTAAAATTGGAGCGTGCAAAATCTGGTGCAGCTCTGCATAGAGTTGGAGTTCAGGGGGGCGCACGCCCTGATCCCAGAAGGCGGCAGTACAAGTACAATGCAGGTGGCAGTTCTAAAGCGGTTAATATTGACTGCATAGGGAGTGCTCTATGATGTGCCATTTTATTTCCCATAAATGGGGCAGAGCTTAAACAAATGTGACCAATTCTAGAATAACATAATATTGTATATAGTCTCTCATACGTAATTAAATATCTGTATAATTTTCATATAAAACAATATAAATACAAAAACCTCAAAATTCATAAACAATGACAAATATAGAAATTATGTGCAAAATTAGCATAACATGTGCAATGTTCCATCAATATTGAGCAAAAGTCCTTGTGTGCAAACAGCAAACACATAGTGTAAATGCCTTACTTACATAGACTCCACAAACCTGTGTGGTCTTATCCTTGCATCACTGTGCAAAGTTCATACGTGCAAAACAAGGCAAAAACTTCCCATGTGCAAGAAAAACAAAACAAAAAAGACTTCTTTTTGAGGAGTCATCTCTTTACTCATTACATGTATGTGGAGTATTCATGAAGAACGGAGAATGAGGAGTTGGCTTACAATTCAATGAGCATTACTTATCTAAGCGAGGTGAGCAGCCATTGCACATGGTGAAGGATTTAAGCACTTAAAATCACCTGTTGGGGGCGTGGTCTGGAGCTGCATGGAGTGAGACGTGCTGTGTGAGAGCTCCGCTCGTCTAACATCCTAAATACCCATCCTTGGAGTGTAATTTCTCCCTCTCCTTGTCTCAACCTGTGCCCAGGGACCGTCGGATCCTACCTGACCATGTCACCGCCGAAAAGGGTGTCTGAAGCTCTTGCTAAGCTGGACAAATACCGGCATGGGGAGCATGACACGCTGGAAGAAGATGGCGCCCCGTCCACTGCTATCACGGAAGAACCGATATCCACAGAAACTGCCAGGGTGCTCGAAGCCATCTCAACCTGCCAAACTTGACATCTCCTTGATCCGACAAGAGGCACAAAAGCTCCAGGAACGAGTCAGCGAGGCAGAGCGCCGCATCAGCCACGTGGAGGACAGCCTGCCGCCATTGCAGGTGTCCACTGAGCGACTTCAACACCAGCTGAACGCTCTCCTCTCCAAACAAGACGACATGGAGAACAGGTTTCGTCGGTGCAACCTTCGCTTCGTGGGCCTACTTGAACTTGCCGAGAGCTCAGACCCACCCACGTTTCTTGAGAATTTGCTGATTAAAACCTATGGACATGAGGCCTTTTCATCATCCTTTACTGTGGAGCGGGCCCATCGCCTTGCTGCCCGGCCTCCTCCTATCGGTGCTCCGCCGCGAACCTTCATCGCAAAATTTCTCAATTACCGGGACCGGGATGCGGTCCTCTGCCTTGCCAGGGAGACGGGCAACATCCAGTTCGGCAACGGTCACATCGCGTTCCCGGATTTCTCTGCTGAGGTCCAGAAGAAGCGGGCCCGCTTCCTGGAGTTTAAGCGGCAACTCCGGGCCCTTCACCTGGCATACTTTATGCTCTTCCCCGCATGTCTCCGCGTTGTCTGCGATGGTAAAGTGCAATTCTTTGAGGACCCAGATGCAGTGTTGGCCTGGCTGGAGCAGCGGGATGCGGCCGGTCCGGCTCCGGCCTGACGGCCCAATAGCATGAAGTCTTGTGAGCTTGGGCCGGCTGGGACCCATGGATGAGGACCCTGGTGACTCTTGCACTTTGATTTACTACAGGCTCCTGTGAATCACAAACCGTGAGTACTCTTGGGCTGGTGCAGTCGGTCTCCAAGGCCCCCCAGTCATTCCTCCTATTGGGGCTCCCCCCCCCTTGACTCCTCATACCCACCCAATTGCGCTGTGCGCTCCCCCCCCCCCCCCCAAGCCTATACACTCACAGTTGATCCCACTCTGAGTGGCACACCTGCACTGATGGACATCACTCCATTTGGAACGGTGTTTGTTGCATGGCCGTGCACCTTTTCAGCTATTGTTCGCCCCCAGATCAAGAGACATCCCCCATCCACTCGTCTCCTGGCGTAACAAGCTGTTTCCCTGGCCAGCATGGACCCCCCCTTCATGTAAGGGTCAGCTCCCGGTTGTTACTGCCCTGCTGGTCCAGCACTGTTAAGACTTGTTATTCTTTTGTTGTTTTTTTCCTTTTTTTTTTGTTATATCTCCAATTTTTTTCCTATATTGCAGACATATTGTGTGAACTGGCATGAGTGTGCTACAACCTCCTTAACAGCTTATATTAACTGTATGCATACTAGTGGGGTGAGATGTGGACTGGAGCAGGACTGCCGTAGTGTAACATTTTCTCCCACCTACCTCGGGTGCTGTGAGGATCTGAACAGGCATGCTGTGCCGTGGTGTTGTGCATGGGCGGCTTCCCCGCTAGGTTTGATCACGCCCCATGCTTGCTATATATTTGCTTGCATGTGGCGCGCGGCCGGACCTCTGGGGTTAATCCTCTCCTTGGACCACCTCAAATCGCTCAGGGCGGATGTCTCCATCCTGGTGGAGACGCATTTGGTGGAGCAGGCCCAGATGTCCCTTAAATAGCCCTGGGTGGGTTGGCTCTATCAGGCCCCTTTTACCTCAAACTCCCGTGGAGTTGCCATACTCATTTTGCCAAAACTACACAATTCCAGCTACATGACATGCGGTCGGATCAACAGGGCCAATACCTCTTCTTGCATGCTAAACTTAATGGCCTGGAAACTCTTATTTTAGCGTTTTACATCCCTCCCTAGTTTCAATTTGGCCCCCTGCAGCAGGGTATAGCATACATGGCCCAGCGCTCAACAGTGCCCGCAATATGGTTGGGTGACTTTAATATGGTTATTGACCCGCAGAGGGATAGATTGAGTCCCGGTGCCCCCGCAACCCCCACCCGGTTTGACTAGATTTGCTTGGTTCCTCTCAAATTTCTCCTTGACCGATACTTGGCGATTCAAGAACCCATCCCAACTACAATACGCATGCTTCTCCTCTACCCATTCCACGACGTCCTGGATCGATCTCATCCTTATTACTCCCCACCTCCTGCCCTCCCTATTGGAGATGGGCATCGGTGCCAGGGTCTTGTCTGATCACTCTGCAGACTGACTCCCTCCCCATGGTTCAGACCTGGAAGCTAAACCCGTTTTGGCTTACAGTCTTGCCGGATCTGGAGAGAATGCAGCGGGAGTGGAACCACTTTTTTTCGTGCCAATGCTGGCTCGGCATCAGTGGGTGCATGTGGGTGCATGCCCGCCTGATCACTTCAACGCGCATAAACAGGCACAAAGCGGAGGAATGCCTGCAGATGGCTGAACGATCGTTCCTTGCCAGCCCCGCTCCATCTGCCGCCTCATCCCTTTGCTTGCAGGCCAGACTAACTAATCAGATGCACCTTGAGAAAGCCCGGCAGGGTATTTTCTTCTCCAGGCAGTGCTTTTATGAACACAGCGAAAGGGCCGGCAAACTCTTGGCGTACATGGCCCATCTAGACAATAAACCTCCGGTGGTGGTGGAGCTCCGGACCTCTTCGGCCACGGTACCTGATCCGGTGGAGGTGGCTGAGGAGTTCCGGACCTTCTACGCAGAGCTTTACATGGCTAGGGCAGCCTACTTCCAGGAAGAGCTGGGCTCACTTCTCCAAAACAGAATTTCCTCAACTCTCTACCTCTCAAATTGCCCAACTTGAAGTGCCCATTACAACTGACTGCATTGAGGAGGCCCTGGCGAGCCTTCCCCCTTCCAAGGCCCCAGGGTCCGATGGGCTGCCCCTAGAATTTTATAAACAATTTGCAGACACCCTAGTCCCAAACCTAAAAGAATTATATAAAAGCATATTCGAGTCCTCCCTAAGTCCATGGGTGAGGCCCTTATTGTCCTCATCCCCAAACCAGGCAAAGTACCCCTATACCCAGAGTCCTAACGCCCCATTGCTCTGTTGCAACTAGACGTTAACATTATAGCTAAGACTCTTGCCCTGCACCTCAATAAAGTGATCCTCAGCCTGATTCATCCCGATCAGACGGGGGTTCATGCCCAACAAAAACACTGCATTTAATCTTCGACACCTGTTTCTCAAACTCCAGGCCCAACATCAGGACACTGGCTCCAGAGTTGTCGTTAGCCTTGATGCTGCCAAGGCTTTCGAGTGGGGGTACTTGTGGGAGTGTATGCGTAGATTTGGATTTGGCCCGAAATTTATCAAATGGCTGCAGCTCCTATACCAGGCCCCCACTACTCTTATACAGGTCAATGGGAGACTGTCCGAGCCTTTCTCCCTGTCCCGAGGAACGAGGCAGGGATGCCCTGCCTCCCCCCTTCTCTATGCCTTGGCGGTGGAGCCCCTTGCCATCGCAATTAGGACTCAGCCCGACATCATAGGCCTAGGCCGAAGACAGCTAAGGGAGGTTATCAGTTTGTATGCCGATGACATGCTCCTGTATCTGGCTGACTCGGACCCCTCCCTGCAGGCTGCGCTACAGCTAATTGAACGATTCAGAGCTTTCTCTGGCCTACAGATTAACTGGTCAAAGTCCCAGATTCTCCCCCTTGATTCCCTTGCACCCACGGCCACACAGGCGGCCCTGCCCCTCATCCATTATATACTTTGGAATACAGGTCTACCGGTCTCTGTCAGACTACATAATGCTTAATATTGAACCCCTCTATACTTACTTAACTTCTTCCCGCCCGCGCCATAGCCGAATGACGGCTACAGCGCGGCTCTAAAATGCCGGGAGGACGTCAATAGACGTCCTCCCATTTGGCTTGTGCTGGGCGCGCTCCCGCGGGTGCGAGCGGCACGTGCACGCGCCGCTCGCTCCCGCGGGAGCGTGCCCGCGGGTCGGGCGGACCCGATGTCCGCCGGAGACCCGCGATCTCCTTTCAGAGAGGAGGAACGGGGAACCGCCGAAGTAAACACGGCGGTTCCCCGTTCTGAGAATGGGACATGACAGATCAACTGATCTCTGTCACTGGGATCAGTTAGATCTGTTATGTCCCGACCAGCCCATCCCCCCCCCCAGTTAGAACACACCCAGGGAACATTGTTAACCCCTTCACTGCCCCCTGCTGGTTAACCCCTTCACTGCCAATGACATTTACACAGTAATCAGTGGACATTTACATTTCTGGTCGCTGTATAAATGTCATTGGTCCCAAAAATGTGTCAAAAAC
>BLSH010408216.1:1091971-1104297 GCA_018402905.1 Glandirana rugosa
GAAGAAAAATTTCACGTCATACGAAGTGTTCAATTCACGTTCGGTTGGTACACGTCCGTTATTTTTTTTTTTATTGCCTGCACATGGTTGGCTTGCACTTAACTTGTGAAGCATACTGCACTTTAAAAAGAAGTTTTTTTTGTTTTGTTTTTCTTGCACATGGGAAGTTCTTGCCTTGTTTTGCACATATGAACTTTGCACAGTGATGCAAGGATAAGACCACACAGGTTTGTGGAGTCTATGAAAGTGCATTTACACTAAGTGCGTTTACACGATATGTGTTTGCTATTTGCACATGACTTTTGCACAATATTGATGGAACATTGCACATCATTTCTATAATTGTCATCGTTTATGAATTTTAAGGTTTTTGTTTTATATGAGAATTGCACAGATATTAAATTACGTATGAGAGACTATATACAATATTATGCTATTCTACAATTAGTCACATTTGATTAAGCGCTGCCACATTTATAAGAAATAAGATTACCCTATATGTGTGCTTGTGACACCATAAGGGGTTAGCAGCTATATCACATCCTTTATTAGCTATCCCCATCAACAAATTTGGTAGCGCACAAGTACTATCCTACATACAATTTATGATGTGCTATTACTGACCCCTTAAAAAATCTGGTTGCCCGACTGTGGTAGTCATTTTCTTTAACCACCTCCATTGAACTTATTTCAATGGATGAGAGGGCAGGAGGGGGTGGGTCCCCATCAGATCATCTTTATTGCAGCTGAGCCCAGAGACCCAAAGCCATTAACATAGGGCTGGAAGTTTAGCCTGCACATCGTGAGGTAAATTTCATTACAGGCAAGTAATGTAACTAAAGCTATATAAAAAAAAAAGTTTTTAAACTAAAAACTTTAGCTTTAAAGCCGGAAGATCAGCACAACGGGTACCTTGCATTTTTAAGCAGGATTGGCCCATGTGTATCTCTTAGTGCAGCAGCCTCTGAAATGAAAATTCACAGCACTTTGTGTACAAATCAAAATTAGCCTCAGAGGAACTTGTAAGAAAAGGTTTTAAGTGATTTTCAATGGACCCTTAAAGAGGAAGTAAACCCTGATGGGGTTTACTTCCTCTATATTCCCCTGCAAAGTAAAAGCATAATGGGCTACTATGCGATATGTGTCACTTACCTGCAAATGTAGCCTGCGATGTACCCTGTGCAGGCCGCGTCCATCTTCAGCCCCTCTTCCTTAAGGGGCCACGACTCTGGCTTTGTGACGTCACTCTCGCGCATGCGTGCGGGAGCTACCAGTCACAGCACAAACGAAGTGAAGAAACGGCGCAGCGGGCCGTTTCTTCACTGCGCATGTACTGAATGATGTCGGCAATGGCAGTACAGTGTATATTTCCTAAACCGTGCAGGTTTAGGAGATATGCAGGGAACCTACAAGAAAACATTATTATAGGTTCACCTGTAGGTTAAAGTGGTTGTCACGGGTTGACAACCACTTTAAGGCTGTGTAATTTAAAGCCTCGTACACACGGGACGACGATCGCACGTATGACCGTGTTGAATCGTATGTTGGCTGTTGTATGCAGCATACTGACTGCACTACGCGATCGTACGGCCGCGGAAAGAATGTTCAGGTGCATGTAATTAGCATCCAGCCATTCCTGACTTCGGAGCATGCGTGTTTTGCACAATACAACTTGTTGTACCAACTGCTCTGTACACACGATACAACGGTCGTATGAGAGCTTGTTGGTACGACCAAGTTTTCTAGTCTGCTCATACAACTCCCTTGTACGACCGTTGTATGTTCGACTGTTCAAATCGCGCATACGAACGATCGATATCGCATACAACGGTCGTGAGTACGACCTGTTGAATGCGATCATTGTCCCGTGTGTATGGGGCATTAGACTGATGCAAGGGTCTTTCACAAAATACTCTTAAATTATACCTTCAGTTTCTTGTGCCTCTCGTGCTTCTTTCTGCAGCCGTTGTCGTAGCAGTTCCTGCTGCTTTTCTAGGTACTGCTTTATAAAGCTGTTCTGTCCCATTTCCTCCCCCATCTGTAGAACAAAATAATTACACAATCATTTTATCTGCATGATAATGGTCAAGGCATTCATAGTTGACAACATATATTAATAAAATCATGCAGTTATATGAAACTTCATTTGAGCACTTATCTCTTTATTCTGACAGGCCTTTGCATCATATTTGATTGAACGTTACTGACAAGATTTCAAGTTATACAAAAAGGCTGGATCATCCATTGCAGTGAACTACTGTAAAAGGAGGTTTCCTCTGCTCTGCTCAGAACGACTGCAAAGCACCAGGGCCGAAACAATTAATCGACAACTAATCGATTATGAAAATGGTTGTCAACTATTTTCATAATGGATCAGCCGATTAGTTGGCCCGCATACAGAATGCATTCACTGTTTACATATCAGGAAATACAGTGCAAAAACCATTGCACAGAGCAGGTAAGTATAACATGTTTGTTGTTTTTTTTAAAAAATACTGTGTGCAGGAAGATCAGAATCTGAACCCAGAGAAGGTGGAGGCTGATAAATGGGAGGGAATAGAAGGCGTTACATTTAAAGTAAACTTTAACCAGTATTGTGTATTATATTTAAAACGATCATATCCATGAAATAAAAAAAAAGAAAAAAGAAAAAAAAGGGTGTCTCAGCTTTTAGTACTACTTTAATATAAAATATTTATATCCCTTTCCACCCTTCATATAGCTTCATGTCTGACTCCTAGTTAAAATACCCATATATCCTACTTCTGGGTGTATTTATTATTATACAGTATCTCACAAAAGTGAGTACACCCCTCACATTTTTGTAAATATTTTATTATATCTTTTCATGTGACAACACTGAAGAAATGACACTTTGCTACAATGTAAAGTAGCGAGTGTACAGTTTGTAGGTCCGCTTTGCAGGCGGACCTAAACGGACGCTTCATTCAGCCCTATGGAGTGGCGGATGTCATCGGAGACATGTCTGCTGACATCCACCGCTCTCCGGTCTGATCCTGTCCATGAAATACAGACGGATGGAGACCCTATTTTCTATCCATCTGTAGAATCGGATCGGATGAAAAAAAAAAAAACGGATAGGCATCCGATCGCCATAGAGCAGAGGGAGGCTCTGATAGTTCCATCTCCACTCAGTGAGCAGAGACGCATCTGTCATCCGTCGGTTGAGTGGGGATCAGCGGAGAACCACAGAAGACTGGACATCCACTACAACAGAGGCTTGATGTTGGAATGCCCAGGAAACACCCACAAAACCCCTGCCAATCTGTGCAAGAGAAGAAGTTTCATCCTTTAGAGTGTAAGCTCCGACAAGGAGTTTTCTTTCTAGCGATGGTAGACTTGCAAGCAGTGTTAATTTCGTCAACGAAAAAAGTTTTTCGTCAAAGATTTTGACAGCGGTATTTTTATGTTGACAAAAAACAAAATGAAGCACTGACGAAAAATATGACGAAAATCAGATCCATTTTCGTTAACGAATGAAAAAATGGCAAGGAGGGACGTTTACCCTCGTGAACTAACGTCCGGTTTCTCACGGAACTCCGGTTACTTCCGCAATCCGCTCCCAGCAAGCACCATGCCACAAGAGTCGAGAGTGACAACTGTCAGTGCCAGACTGAGTGTAGACTGTAACTGTACAGTAATTATGGTACATTACAGCAGGCCTGAGGCCTCCCCTAAGACCACCATCCTTCCAGAGCACACTGTGCAACAGCGCAACTGTGCATTGTAGGCCTCCAACCACTGGCAGTGGCATCCAGGGCACTGTGCATTACAGGCATCCCTCAGATCTGAGACCACCACCTAGAGCACTATGCAGCATTACAGGCCTCCCCAGACCACGGGTTCAAGAGCACTATGCAGATAATGCAGCATTACAGGCCTCCTCAGACCACCGTCCAGAGCACTGTGCAGCATTACAGGCCTCCGTTCCAGGCAATTCATCCTGAAAAGGTAAGCACA
Source organism: Glandirana rugosa (assembly GCA_018402905.1). Lineage (NCBI taxonomy): Eukaryota > Metazoa > Chordata > Amphibia > Anura > Ranidae > Glandirana > Glandirana rugosa. The sequence continues at coordinate 1,095,953 of BLSH010408216.1, forward strand.
GTACACTTAACTCCACTTTTGTTGTTGAGAACAGTCTTATCTATGTACATTGCAGGGATTTTTTTTTAACAAACTTTCTTCAGTCAGATTACATACCTTTTGTTATTCTGAAGTAATAGCTGTTTGTTTGTCATGTTGTGCACTTAGTCACTGAATCTTAATGGGAGCGACTTCAGCTCCAAGCTGCTGCTTTCCCAGAATTAAAATATCACACACACACACACACACACACACACACATATATATATGTATGGATGTGGTCACTCGGAAGGGCACTGTCAATTTTTGCACGGCGCATTGCGCCTAAAGCCGGAATTGGGAAGGGCCATACATGTAATATTCTAGAGAGACAACTTAGAGCTGACTGTGTGGGAGGAGAGAGAGAAATTAAAATCAGAATAACTTTATTTTTTTCCCCCTAATTCAACCCCACAGTTACATAAACCCTCCAATGACAGGTCAAGCCAGTGCACCACCACAGTAAACTATTTGCACTGTTCTGCGGCATTTTGAAAGAAACCGAAAGACTGGCTGCTTTGATGTGGATGGTGCTTTTTCCACTTCCTGTGATTTTTCAATACTATCCTCTTCTTACACATCATTTTCAGAGTAAGACAGATCCTCATCTTGTAAGTGGGGCAATGTGGATTTTCTTAAGGCACAGGCATACTCCTCTGCCTTCTTAGGCAGTTCCTGAATATTCTCATCTCTCTCGTCAACAAGAGTTTTCACAGACCACAGAATTGACAAAAAAACATGCAGCTGCTGCAAGCACTGGTGAGAACACTTCATTAGTTACTTGAATCTAAGAATGAATGAAGCAAAATGCTGGTTCACATTCTCTTTCATTCTCTGTGCAGTTGTGGCATGGTCTTGGTAGCTAGTGTTCGGTTTAAAGTCCTCAAGGTGGCCAAGTTGAGAGTAGATCAAAGGGCAGGGATGTGGTGTCACTCTGGTGGGTATTAGTATGTTCCGCTCAGCAAAAGGCAGCAGAAGGTAATGCAATGTTGTGAGCTCTTTCCATTTAACTTGGGAGCAAGCTGTGTCCCATCCTGTTATTTGTGATTTGACAGACTGACTTTTTCAGTTTGAGGGTCTTTCAATCACATTGAATATACTGGTAGTATTACTTGACCAGCGTGTGGGGGCAGTCATTTAAAAGAGTAAGGCCACAATGCTCCAATATCTTCAGTGTTGCAATGGAATGGAAGACTTGAAGGACATTTTAGTCCACTAAAATGTACTGGAGATTTAGTCGACTAAATATGACTAAAACAATAGCAGAAGACTAAAATGGGACTAAAACTAAAATGCCATTTTAGTCCTAAGACTAAGACTAAATTTAAATTTAAATTTGCTGCCAAAATTAACACTGCTTGCAAGGTCCTGAAGGTAGGACAAAATAGGGAGTGCACTTTCCTCACAGAAGCTGTTGCTTTGAGGTACACTTTATGGCTTTGACTATGTTCAAGCAGTGGAGATCGATTTCCTTTGGATGCTTTGAAGCAGGGTACTAAAAGGAAAGCAGTTATATGTAAAGTTGTGCTAAACTTCAAATGGAAAATACCATAATACAAAAATTTGTCAAATTTTTGTATTATGGTATTTTCACAATTTCCCATTTGTGGTTTAGTGACACTTTACTTATAACTGCTTATTTGAGAGTGTGTGTGTGAGATATATTTTATATATATACATATATATATATATATATATTTATTTTATATATATACATATACATATACATATATATATATATATATATATATATATATATATATATACACACACACACACACACACACACACACACACACACACACAAATATACGTTATGACGTCGATCTCCGGAATTTGCTGAAGGAGACCCAAATCGGAGCCGATTCCGGCTTCTATCAGGTCTCCTCTGAGCCGGCGGACGCGCCGGATCGTAGCTCCGGTCTCCCGGTGGGACGGGAGGCGGGAGAAGAGCAGTGGAAGGAGGATGTCCCCTCCCGCCCCCTGGGATAACGATCGTGCGGCTCCCGAGCCGGATCTGCTGTAATCCCCGGATAGCCAACCGTCCGCTCTAAAAAAACGGTACCGGGATATAGCCTGCAGCTGCAGGCTATATCCCGGTACAGACACACAAAAGTAGCCACCGCCTATTCACGGCGCTGGGGCTGTAGTGGTTAAACGCCTATTCACACTGACGCTCACTAATGCGCATTAACGTTCATTAACGCCGATGCAAAAGGCCAAAAAAAAAAAAATTGCAGATTTTTCCCTGACGTCGGGCTAGGTGGTTTGCTTATTTTTTTTACATACGCCCGTGTGTATGAGACCTTAGGAATATATGGCGCAGTTATCTTTCCCAGTTTATGGTACAAAAAGGAAAAGACTATGCATTCACTGAGGTGGAAGACTGATACAACCTTAGAAAGTGAGGAATGAAGAAAGTTTCCTTACAAGAAAGATACAAGTTCAGCCACACCTGGGAGACATGAAAGCAACCAAGGCAACCACTTTAAGGCCTCATACACACTGGCGTATGTTAAAAAAATAAGAAAATTGTTGGGCCCGACGTCGGGGGGGGGGGGGGGGGGGGGGGGGGTGTTAAATCTGCGATTTTTCAGCTTTTGCATCAGCGTTAATGAGCGTTATCGAGTGTCGGCGTCAATAGGTATTTTTTTTTTAATCCTCTGCAATTTTGCAACCTAAAAACGTTGGCGTCAAAATCGCCGGTACGACGTTAGCGAACGTTTTGTGGCGTTGGTGTCAAAAAACGTTACTGCCTCAGAACGCGCTGGCTGTGGGTTCTAGTTTCAGCTCACTAACGCCGACGCCCTCTACAGCTCAAAAACATCTGCGTTTTTATGGGGCCATTGACTAACATGGAGAGCTGCAAAAAAAAGCCAAAAAAAAATTTGGCGTCAAAAAACGTCCGTGTGTATGAGGCCAAAAAGGAGAAATCATTTAAGGCAATTTCCCTGATGGGTTCAAAACGGTTTCGGTTTGTAGGAAGGCCAGAATCCAAGAAGTGTTTGAAGTGCCTGTGTTCACACCAGGATTTCCAGATACAACAGATCCTTTTTGAAGGGACTTTTCCTGCTTCTAGTAAAGCAACAATAACTCAGACTGTTCCTCTGCCTCTCACCCCTTAAGATCTTTGTTTCAATAGCCATGCAGTTAAAGTCAGTGACTGAGAAGCAGGATGTAGTAGAGGGCCCAGAGACAGCAGGTCTGACCTGTTGGGAAGAGACCAGGGGTCATCTCCTAGTGGCCGAGTATGTACCAGCTTAAAGTAGCTGAAGCTGAGAGGTAAACTCTGAAAGCGTGCTCGACATCTGGATAGCAGAGGGAGACCTCTGATGGAGAAAGCCAGGATATAGAAAAAGGCAGAACAATGTCTGCTTGAGATGGAAGGGAGAAACCACCTTTGGTAGAAAGGAGGCTTTTGGCATCAAAACCTCCTTGTTCCTATGAAGTATACTGAAGGGTTCTTCAGATCTACAGGGAAACATGAGGCATTACTTAAGAGTCAGATGCTGAGAAATTGAGTGGTGTGGATGGTGTTGACTACTTTGGAGAGATACTTTTTTTTATCTGGGTGGAACGATCTTTGTGTCTGGGAGAGTGTCACAATTGCAGTAAACCGGTGGAGTGAGCTTCCTGAAGGTTCGGCCATTACCCTTTAGCACTTTTTGACCGCTGTCTCCTGGTGGTCATGGCTATGTGGTAAGAGACTGTGTGTTCGCTAAATGATAGTGGAGGATCTCGCTTCGGTTTCTGTCACACTCTTGAAGCACCCTTTCAGGCTGACCACGTTTGATCAACCACTGGTTCTATTGTTATGTTTTTTGGGGTTGTGTTCAATATGTGCAAAGAGAGATCACACAAATACTTAAAAAATAACATTTATTACAAGTAATGACATATACAGATAAAGAAAATATCAAGAATACTTAACTAGAAGTGCTTGCCTCGCCATGGAGTCCCTTACATGGCACAGGTAACCGGTTACACACTAATTTCACTGTGGTGTGGATACATTTTACGTTTTATACTTTATGTGATGAATAGAGCTGCACTTATCCTTTATTAACTGCTCACAATTGATAATCAAGTCTGCTTCTCTTAAGAGTTGTGACTAGATTCTGGTCAGGGACCTCAAAGCTGAGAGGGCCAGCGTTGAAAGGACAACCAAATTGCCCTGAATCCCGCAATCTTAAATGTAAAGATGAGCTTCCTGTGACAACCAAGTCCCGGCACTGAAAGGGAATCCAGAATTCCTCCAAAGCACGATAGAAAGCTCTCATGAGGCATGCCAGCCTATGTGTTTGAGGAAAGGGTTTCCCTGGCTCCAGCATTCAGTTGGAAATCTGCCACACCAAGTAAAAAGCATGAGGTGGTCCAAGGACCAAGCAAGTTTGACTCATGCTGAAATGTTGAATTGCAATGGTCTGGAGTAAAACTGAGTGTACCGCACTGCCACAAAAAGGAGGCTACCATCAGACACAAGACCCTCGTGCAAGCACAAATCAAGGGCTGACCCTTGTATCAAAAGACCCAGGCATGTGAGCGAAACAGGTTTGAATAGAAACTCTGAAATCATTCCTTTTTCGGAACTGGGGTAATGAAATCCTGAGAGAGGAGCTGCTGAATAGCAGCAAAGAGATCTGGCCAGCTTTGTGGTCAAGGCAGCACATTTAAGAGCATAAGTGGGGGAGAAGACAAACTCTTGCTTGTAATCCCTGGAAAGGACACTGTGGACTGAGATTTCTTGGGACGAGAAGGCTGACAGACGTCCCCGAACTTGCCAGCAGGAAGATGGCTTGGAGTCAGACCTTGCTGACTTGAAGGTCCATGTCTTCTGACGAACGTGTGCTCCAAACTTCGAATCGGAACATGGAGCCTAAAGCCTCGTACACACGGTGCCACGGTCGTATGAAAACGGTCGTACGACCGCTTGTTGTACAATTATCCGACCGTTAGCATGCGCGATTAGAACAGCCTACGTGCGACGGTCGTACAATAGAAGTTGGATGAGCAGGCTAGAAAACTTTGGTTGTACCAACAAGCGGTCGTACGACCATTGTACCGAGTGTACAGAGAAGTTGGTCCAACAAGTTGTACTGTGCAAAGCACACATGCTCAGAAGTCAGGAACGCCCGGAAGTGTCCGTTCGTTCCCAATTCACAAATTACATGCACCTGAACTTCCTCTTTATACGCTCGTAACACGCCACTACGTTCAGCTTGGTTGTACGATTGCTTAGTGCATGTCAGTATGCGAGATACAACAGCCAACATACGATTTGGGCCATACGGTTGTACGATAGTCGCATCGTATGTACGAGGCTTAAAAGGGATAAAAGTGACTTTTTTTGTTTTAGGAGTCAAATGTCTACTTGCATGGGCCCAAACCTTCTTTTTCTGGGGGAGAAGAGATTTTTTTTCTTCTGTGGCTTTCTTTGATGGTTTCGTCAATGAAGTACCAAACAGGTGCTCTCCTCAAAGGGCATAAAGGTGGTTCTGTCATGAAAACTCTGCCAAACAGGATTTGAGGCAAAGTAACCTTCTCATATAGATGGAAAGGGGGCTTATCATGGAGATTAGGCAAAGCATATCCATCAAGCCCTTTACACAGTAGCGTAGGCCACAAGTACAAAGCTCTAGGTGGTGGTGAACTGAGGGATCCGTTAAAATGGAGCTAGGGTCTTGGGCCAGCACCAAAACAGCCATGAAGTCAACCATGGCAGGACCCACCAAAGTAAATAAGTATGTGGTTCTATAAACTTCAGCGCAGTTATGTACTATCTTGTAATTGAAATATGTCTAGACTGCAGCTAGCACTATATGCATTCCAACATATGCATCAGACTATATTGTTATCTCAGTGCAGCACTGTCTTGTGATATGTGATCAAACATGCCCAAAACATAACATGCGTGACAAAACCTACATCAAAATAACAAATTCCATCAATAAAACATTCACTTAAAGTGGTTGTAAACCCCATTCATGAAATCTGACCTGTGCACATATCTGCATGTTTACTAATCTCTCTGAGCGCAGTGTCTTTCTGCTGCTCTGTTATCAGCATAACTTCTGATTAGTTCTGGGACACAGGAGATAAAAGCATCTGGAAATTTGTGTCGGGGAGGGAACATAGATATAGATTAGCAGAGAGCTGGTCTATTCAGACTGCAGCTTTGTAAGTTTCTTAATTTCTCTGCCCATGTGGAGGGGGTGTACCTTTCCTCCAATCAGCTCACACCCAGTGTATGCCCAGACTCCCCTCTCACTGTTGAAACAGGAAGAAAGATTTCTAACACGATGTGCACTTTCTAAAGAATGTAGAAAGGGAAAGACAGCAGATATACATGTAAAACTTATGTAGGGAGATTTGTTGTTTCATCTCTGTGTATAATCTGAGGCTGTTCACTTCACTGGGTACAGGAGGAGGGTTTACATCCACTTTAAACATGTGTAATGTCCTTCTTTATAAACCAATGTCATTAACTACTTTGCGCCCGCAGGCCATCATTTGACGTCCTTTACTTTGAGTGGCGATATCTGAATGGTGCCTTCAGCTACAGGCACCATTCAGATACCGTTTTTTACAGGAAGCGATTCTCTGCAAGATAAAAGCGGTCTTAGCGGCAGATGCGCAACAAGATCACTTTCATTGGTGGTGGGAGAGGTGCCCCCCTCCCGCCACTTTTCAGCCATGCCTGCCACTTACCGGACCGCCGGCAGCAGCGGAGATGATCGGGTCCGTCCCCCCCCTGCACATGAAGCCGAGTGAGTGGAAGATGCCGTCCACTCGGCTCCATAACATTGCAGGGCGGAAGCGATGTCACAAGTCACTTCCGCCCATAGCTCTTAAAGGGGACTTTTTTTTGAACTGTCATTTTTTTTTTTTTTTTTGCATTTAACTGTAAATATGAGAGGTCCTGGCATGCTTTTTTCTATTATAAGGAATGTTTACATTTCTTGTAATAGGAATAAAAGTAATCAAAAATTTTTTTTTTAAAAGGACAGTGTAAAATTAAAAAAGAAAAAGTAAAAAAGAAAAAAAAAAAAAAAAAAAAAAAAATTTAAAGCACCCTGTCCCCGCGAGCTCACGAACAGAAGAGAACGCATATGAAAACGCACATGAAAACGATATTCAAATCACACGTGAGGTATCGCCGCGATCGTTAGAGCAAGAGCAATAATTCTAGCACTAGATCTAACTCAAAACTGGTAACCTGTAGAAATTTTTAAACGCCGCCAATGGAGATTTTTAGGTTGCAAAATTTGTCACCATTCTCTAAGCGGGTGCAATTTTAAAGCATGACATGTTGGGTATCAATTTACTCGCCGTAACATTATCTTTCACAATATGGAAAACAATTGGACTAACTTTACTGTTGTCTTATTTTTTTTCACTCAAAAAAGTGAATTTTTATTTTTTATTTTTAAAGTTTTGCAACAAGCGCCATTTTATTCTCTAGGGTGTTAGAAAAAAAATCATGTTTGGGGGGTTTAAGTAATTTTATAGCAAAAAAACTGGTTTTAACCACTTCAACCCCGGAAGGAATTTCCACTATAGGACCAGAGCACTTTTTGCGATTCGGCACTGCGTCGCTTTAACTGACAATCGTGCGGTCGTGCAGCGTGGTGCCCAAACTAAATTTGCGTCCTTTTTTTCCCACAAATAGAGCTTTCTTTTGGTGGTATTTGATCACCTCTGCGTCACTTCTGACGACTGCTATAAACAAAAAAAGAGCAACAAGTTTGCAAAAAAAAAAAAAATTTTATATATATATATATATATCAATCTCAAGTTTATTCAATTGGTTTTGGCCGATTTATATTTGTCCTCATATTTTTGGACAAAAGTTGCCGCGTTTACAAAAACCATGAGAATTCATTTCTGGAGTTTTTACATTTTTTTACTAGCAATGGCGGTGATCTGCGATTTTTAATCGGGACTTTGATATTGGGGCGGACATGTCGGACATTTTTGACACTCTTTTTGGGACCAATGACATTTATGCAGCGGTCAGAAATTTAAATATACACAAATTACTGTATAAATGTCATTGGCAGTGAAGGGGTTAACCTGCAGGGGGAGATCTGGGGGTTAACCGTGTTCCCTAGGCGTGTTCTAACTGTGTGGGGGCTGGGCTACCATGAGCATAAGAGATCTAACTGATCCCAGTGGCAGGGATCAGTAGATCTCTTACATGCCCACTGACAGAGCTGGGAACTGCTGTGTTTACGCCTTACTGCCTGTGTGTGTGTGGGGGGGGGGGGGGGTGCAGGAGTCACAGGAGATGCATATGCTTTTTACAAAGCATTTTGATGTGATGCCGT
>BLSH010408216.1:1104307-1119110 GCA_018402905.1 Glandirana rugosa
TTTACGAAACATTTTTCCCTGTGTGTGTGTGGGGGGGGGGGGGGGTGCAGGAGTCACAGGAGATGCATATGCTTTTTACAAAGCATTTTGATGTGATGCCGTAAAACTGAACTCACTGCATGACAGGTTTTTGTGACTGTTTTTATGCCTGTTCTTCCACGTTTCCTGTTCCTTGCCTGAAAACATGGTTAGAAATTTTTACTTTCCCAACTGCACCAAAAATTTATTTGTATCATGTCTGTGTCCACCTAACTTTTTAATCTCTTCCTGTCCTGACAGGAAGTTAGAGGAAATCTCCCAATAGGGACACAGGCAGAAATAGAAGTCATGCAAAGGCTCTAACCCTTCCCCCACGCTCTTCAAAATTACATGAAAAGCTTTGACAGCACTATAGCCAGTTACTTCACTGATCTGACATATTATTAACATTTGTCTGCTTGGGTTTCATAAGAAAAAAAAAAAAAAAATCTAAAAATATACTACAACACATAACACATACCTGAGAATTAGGCTGGTACCCAGTATGAGGAGTAGAATGTTTCTGGAGGTTTTCCAGCATCAGTGCCTGAAAATAAACAAAAATTACAAAACTGTAAATTTGACATTCTATATGAATTTATAAAGGCCTAGTCACACCTTTGGGATACAGCTTGTGCACATACAACACACTAGAGGTGCACGATTCTGGTTAAAATGAGAATCACGTTTTTTTTGCTTAAAATAAAGATCAGGATTCTCGCGACATAACATCTTTCTCACAATGCAAAAAAATTGGGTTAACTTTGTTTAGTTTTTACTTTTATTTTTTTTTAACTCATTGAAGTGTATTTTTCCCCAAAAAATTGCATTTTATAGACTGCTGCGCAAATACCGTGTGACATAAAATATTGCAATGACCGCTATTTTATTCTCTAGGATCTCGGCTAAAAATATAAATCAATATATCAATCTCTCTCTCTCATATATATATATATATATCTATATTTCTATCTCTCTCTCAGTTAACTAGAGTTAACTAGGCAAAAGAAAGAAAGCAAGCTGGCCCCTCCCAGGGGGCCGTCCTCTCTTTCCCATATAATCCCCCTGCTCTGCTCAGCATATCAGTTTTAACATGCCTAGTGCAAGGAGTTGACCTGGCTCCCTTATGGGACCTGCGGTTCAGATTTTTACTACCGCTTTTTTATTTCCTCAAGCTATCTGATGAAGACTGCTATCAAGAAGCCGGCTGGGGCAAAAAGGATATCTAGAACCCTGTGCTTTCCCCAGCGCGGCCGACCGATGCGAGCCAGTCCTATGCTTAGGCGGGACCCGCCGCATCATGCCCGTTCCGTGTGGGCGGCCAGTGGGAGACCCCCACTTCGCCCACTGACCGGACGCGTTTTCCTGTCCAGGGGCTGGGGCCTGCAGCATCCCTTCCGGATGGGGAGGAAGGTCTGCAAAGGGTGGCGACCCACTACGCCCGGTTGGAGTGGTGAGTGATTCCCCCTCTTCCCCCCTCGGGGCGCGAAGGGGGGGGCACCGGGCGCAAAAATCTAAAAATTTTGTTTATTTTAGCTTGCAGGGTCGCCGGGCTGTTGCCCATGGGGGCTTGCCCCCCTACCCCCTCTCCCCCCACTATTTTACCGCCATACGGCGATCTGCCGCCATTTTGCTGTAGCCGCAGTCATCTCCGAGGGTTTTCCCTCTAGTGCCAGCGGTGGCCATTTTCCCTTAGTCCGGCCTATACAGCTCTATAGCTGGCAGGCTTGACCTTCCTGGGATGGTCCCAGCGGCCATATTGGAGTCCCTGAAGCATGTAAAATGTGCTGCTGCCGTTTTACTTTCACCTGCAGACAGCGTGGCTGACAGCACAGGTTTTTTCTGGCGGTTGATTGAGCACTCTTGCTGGGAGCAGCGCTTGTGGGCACACTAATAGGAACAGCAAGTATAGCTCACTCGCCCTGGGGTGTCGGTAGCGGTGGGCACAGTACTCTTGGGGTCTCCCTGGCGTCCTGTGGGGCGGTGGCAGGGCTACATTGTGGGGGGTGTCAGAGCTTTTGTGGCTAGTCCTGACTGGCAATTCCGGTGGGATGACTCTGCAGGACCCTCTGAGGAGTCCGCGGCTACACAACCTACGCTGGGGACCCTGGTGTCCTTGGACTAGCTCAGGGCATTTTTTGGGGGGGAATTTATTCCCCGGTTGGGGCCGAGCAAGACTCTGGTGGCCCCTACAAAGCGTCCGCCTCCCCCCTGTTCCTCAGGGGAAGACTCAGCACCAGAAATGGCATCGGGGGTCACGGGGACCCCCGTGGAACTTTCAGAAGGTGAATTAGTCCCTTCAGATGGCGAAGAGGACCTGGGGGCCTCAGTGGCTCGCAAAAAGGCGCTGGTGACCGCACGGATTACTGGTATCCGTGCGTCTCTGCGACTGGACCAAGTAGGGGAGTCGCAAGCTGCCGCATACGTTGGCGGGTCAGCTAGACCACCTAGATCACCTAAGGCTTACCCGTATGATCAATTTTTTTGATCATTTGGTCTATCAGGAATGGCAATGCCTTCAAAATTCCTTCGCCATACCAAAACGCTTTGCGATATGCTACCCCTTTAAGGATAGTTTCGTGAACAAATGGGCGTCCTCCACAGTGGACCCCCCGGTGGCTCGCCTCAACAAGGCAGCAACCATACCCCTGGACAGTCTATGGCACTTTTCCTGTTGGCAGGATTAACCATGCGACCGGCCCTGGCATCCGCCATGGCGGCGCAATATCTGTCCGTTTGTATGACGGAGCTGCAGAATGCCTTGGATCAGAGCTTTAACCACTTCCCACCTGGCCTATAGACAAATTACAGCCGGGCGGTGGTTCAGTTATCCTGACTGGACGTCCATTGACATCTTTCAGGATAACCCAGGGCCCGCATCACGGCGTTCGGTGGTGCAGTGTGTCAGTCTAACCCCTTGCATTACCGATCTCGAGAAGCTCTTTACCACGTGATCAGCCGTGACCAATGACGGCTGGTCACAGTGTAAACAGGAAGAGCCATATATATCGGCAGCTCTCCTGGCGGGGTGGGGGGGCGGGACTGCGTTGAATGTTTATCTGCGCAGCCCCCCCTAGGATCGCCACCCAGGACCACCAGGGAGCCCGCCCAGGGGCCACCAGGGAGAGTCCACCCAGGACCACCAGGGAGACGACCAGGGAGCCCACCCTAGACCACCAGGTTAGGGACACAATGCCCAACATGGATGGCCAATTTCAGATGCCACCCAGGACCACCAGGGAATGACAGCCTGACAGTTAAATCTGTCATGGTCATGGTCACCCACCAGTGCCACCTATCAGTGACCACCAGTGCCACCTATGAGTGCCCAGTGCCACCTATCAGTGGCCGTCAGTGCCGCTTATCAATGCCACCTATAAGTGCCTCATCATCAGTGCTGCCTCATCAGTGCCCGTCAGTGTAGTCTCATCAGTGCCCATCAGTGTTGGAGAACATGTACTTATTTACAAAGTTTTGTGACAGAAAGAGAAAAACTTTTTTTTCTAAATTTTCAGGTCTTTTCTTATTTGTAGCGCAAAAAATTAAAAAAAAAAAAAAAAATTAAAAAAAAAAAAAAACCACAGAGGTGATCAAATAATACATGACGTAATCGTAAAGAAAAGGACAGATTTCACGGACACGAAGCAGGTAGGCAGAATTTTGCACAAAGCAATCAGTTCAATGCTTTGCAATGCTTTGATGGCAGAAAATTTTACACAATGGGTTTACTACCACTTTAAAATAGCCTCTGATTACTGTATAAATGTCATTGGCAGAGGTTTTAACACTAGGGGGCAATCAAGGGGTTAAGCGTTCCCTAGGGAGGTGTTTCTAACTGTGGGGGGAGTGTAGTGTCTGGGGGTGGAGAGAGAAAGTCGTTCCCGATTACTGGGAACAGCAGATCTCTCTCTACTTCCCTGACAGAACGAGAATCTGTTTGTTTACATCAACAGATCCCCGTTCTGGCTCTGAGGAGCATTGGCGGGTGGCCGGTGAACATCACGCCCGCTGGCCACACGCATCGGCTCCAGACTTGTAGTATGCGCACCCCCTACGGTCTCTTAAAGCGTCACGATTTGCGCAATAGAGCCGAACTGCCGCCATCAAAAAATATCGGCTGGTCGCCAAGTGCTTAATGAAAGGCTTTTAAAAGTAAAAATACATCTAAAAGATAGTTTTCTATTTAGGATACAATAATAATTTAGTTTATTCAGCATGAAATGGAGCTTAGTTATGTAGCATGAGGCTGTATATTCTGCAATATTTACATTTTTTGTAAACTCATTCAATGAATCCAAGCTCTGCAAGCTCAGATAACATGCACTGCATTGATGCATTCACACAATTTTACAGTAACCATGAGATAAAACAAAGTTCAGGAATATTCCTTTATCCCATTGTTTTGCAGATCTATGTACACTACAAACTATATGATTGAATCATTTTGGATATCGACTCCATGACTTTTGGGCAAATATTCTGTGGACTGAGGAGACAAAAAAGTTTAACTTTTTGGAAGGTGTGCATCCCATTACATCAGGTGTAAAACTAACAGCATTTCATAAAATGAACATCATACTAACAGTCAAACATCATGGTGGTAGTGTGATGGTCTGGGGCTGCTTTGCAGCTTCAGGACCTAGATGATTTGCCATAATTGATGGAACCCTGAAGGAGACTGTCCGGCCATCAGTTTGTGACCTCAAGCTCAAGCGCACTTCAGTTATGTAGCAGGACAATGATCTGAAACACACAAGCAAGTCCACCTCTAAACATCTAAAAAAAACAAACAAAACAAAATTAAGGCTTTGGAGTGGCCTAGTCAAAGTCTGGACTTAAATCCGATTGAGATGCTGTGGCATAACCTTAAAGCGGTGTTCCACTCATTTTTCAGTTTATAAAAAGTCAGCAGCTACAAAAAGTATAGCTGCTGACTTTTAGTAAACAGCCACTTACCTGTCCCATAGTCCAGCAATGCGGCCGTCCGAAGCATCGCTCCTCTCCCCTGCCTCTCCACAGCGCTGGCATTGTAAGTGTGGGCGCCCGGCTGTGACAGTTTGCAGCTTCATAGCCGGGCACGCACTGCGCATGCGCAAGTCACGCTACGCTCTCTTAATGGCCAGGCAATCTTCTGGGACCTGCGACATGTCCCAGAAGATTGTAGAAAGGGCAGGGGAGAGGAAGAGTCGCCCAGAGGGAGAGGAGGCGAGGATCCGATAACAGGATGTGGGAGCTGGGTACCTGTCAATACTAGGTACCCACTATCCCCCCCCCCCCAAAAAAAAAAAATAAAAAAATTACATGGCATGTCAGGGGGTAAGGAGGGTGGAACTCTGCTTTAAATGGTCCGTACATGCTGGAAAATAAATGTGCTTTGTGATTCATGCTGTGTTGCTGTTACATAACTTTTTCTGATGTATAATCATTATAATATATGCATTAAAATAAATCAAATGTTTGCTTATGTATACAAAGTACATAGAGTACAAATGCACATCACTTAAATTCACGTTATTTTATATTGCACGATTGAACATTGAAGCTTGTGTAAATACACAGCTTCCCAAAATAAGAAGATAAATATTGTGCCATGTGGTATGATTATAAGGCCTCATACACACGGGCGTTTGCAAAAAATAAGCAAAACGCCGGGCCTGACGTCAGGGAAAAAATTGCCGTTTTTCTCTGCGTTTTGCATTGACGTCAATGGACGTTTTTTCACGCTAGCTTTCAGTTGCGTTTTCTGCCTCTATTCAAAATCAATGGTTCCCTATGGGAGCCCATTGATTTGAATAGAAGCCGCACCAGAAGTCGGATCACGGTGATCCGACTTGCAGCGCAACTTGTGTGCTAGGTGTCTTAAAAGGGAACCCCCACAAAAAATTTGCGTGGGGTCCCCCCCCAGAGCATTCCAGGCTCTTCGATCTGGCATGGATTTTAAGAGGAGCGCCCATGCTGAAAAAATGGCGTAGGGTCCCCCCCAAAATCCATACCAGACCCTTATCCGAGCACGCAGCCTGGCAGGCCAGGAAAGGGGGTGGGGACAAGCGAGCGCCCCCCCTCCTGGACCGTACCAGGCCGCATGCCTTCAATATGGGGAGTATGGGTGCTTTGGGGCAGGGGGGGGGCGCTGCACCCCCCACCCCAAAGCACCTTGTCCCCATGCTGATGGGGACAAGAGCCTCTTCCCGACAACCCTGGCCGCTGGTTGTCGGGGTCTGCGGGCAGGGGCTTATCGGAATCTGGAAGCCCCCTTTAATAAGGGGGCCCCCAGATGCCGGGCCGGTGATCCGACTTCTGGTGCGGCTTCTACTCAAATCAATGGGCTCCTATAGGGAACCATTGATTATGAATAGAACGCCTGACGAGGCTTAACGCTGTGTATACAAGGTTAAGCAACGTTATGGAGCGTTTTGCCGGCTCGGCGTCAAAAACGCCATGATGCTGCAGCCTCAGAACGCACTGGTCCCGCGTTCTAGCTACAGCTCACTAACACAGATGCCCTCTACTGCTCAAAAACGTCAATGTTTTAGAGGGCCATTGAATAACATGGAGAGCAGCAAAAGACGCCCAAAAACATGGCATAACAAAACGCCCGTGTGTATGAGGCCTAAAAGGTACACTTGCATTATTCCACAGCAAGCAAACATCCAGATCATAATGCATTTAAAAAAAACAAAAAAACACAGTGCTCAGAAGAATACAAAAGGATGCCACTGCTCAATATATTTAATATATAAGTTCTAACTGCATGTCTATTCTGTTGATCCAGTGACATCAATATTTTTTGCAGTCATCTAAACCTGGAAGTAATATTCACCAACTTTGTGAGATCTGTATACTTATTGCAGGTCAGCGACTCAGAAATTGCCAGTACAACAGCCGAGAAAGTAGTATTTTTTGAAGGATCAGAGAAAGGAAGTCACTGTACCAACAAAGGTTCCTAAAAGGATGCCACACAAATACTGGCTACACCTGAATTTTATCAGTCATGTGCAGTGCTAAGCACCATCAGCAGAGGGCAGGGCTGGACAAATTCCTGACGCCTCGGGGATGGGGAAAAAAAAAGCAGCTTTTGGGCAACTATGTATCTGGTTTTTTTTTGTTTTTTTTTAAGCAGTTTATTTTACTACACTATCACCAGCCACCACTAGATGGTGCTTAGTAAAAACGGGATATCCACAATCAGTTGTAAGTGTTTTCAGTGGGGGTGATGTGTGGCAGCCAGTGAGGACACCTTTTTTTCCTCCTGCAGCTATGTTCTGCGCTCCCTGGCCCTCTCTCTCTCTCTCATGTCCCCATCCTCAGCTCCATGCAGAACACCAACTCTTGCCCTGCTGATTGTGGGTTCTTTGCATGCGTCTGAGGTATTGCTCTACCCAATAACACTTTACTTAATAGACCCACCTACGCAGATACAGCTGGCTGTTAAGCAACCCAATGGCACCAAGTAGTTTGGATCCAGAACTGAGTATTGGTTGTGAGCAGCCATGGCAAGCGGGATAATGCTGCTGAACTATGGTCAAAATGAAAAAAAATCAATATGGGATATAAACTATAAAGTCTATTAAACATCTCACTGGTAGTTTTGCAAAAAACAGTAAGGGATGTTGAGATATCTACATTGTCCCCTTCAGCTGAATGAAAGCTCGCATGTTCACTTCTTTTCCTGAGGAGACAATGGTGCTTCCTATGTTTCTAAATGCCTGTTGTCCCCTTTTGCGTGCTGCCTCTCTGAAGAGACTACAAGCGTGCCGTCCCGACATCACTGGAAAGCTCAGGCATTGCAATCTTCAGACGTCCCGACATGATTCGGCCCACTCCCGATTGGTCTGTGAAGCTCCACCCACTCGTGCATTTGCCCCGCCTTTGCCCCACCTATGCCCGCCCACTGCTCTGTCTATGCAGGCTTGTCCCTTGGGCTTGGCTTTTCTTCTGTCAAGATGAGAACAGGCAGAGAAGCACACAGATTAACAGAAAAGTCTGTGTGCAAACTAACTTATAATGAAGATATTTTTTATAAATATATAAGATAGATTTACATTTAAAAAACCTTGGCCCCTCAGGGTGCTTATTACTCACAGAGGTGAAAGGGTGTCCACTGGCATAGCATGGGGTTTTAGTTTGGGTCAGACAAATACCAATAAAAACTGGCACTATAAACATAAGGACCAGTGACAACCATTCCATCTTCCACTGACAGCATTCTTATAGCAGCACACCTTGTACTGACTTGTACAGTTTTACATAGCACACACCCAGCTATTGATTGGCAGATGGGCGTGTGTTATGTAAAATAGACTGAGCATGATACCAGGTACAAGGAGCCATGGGAATTGTAGTTCCCCTGTGGGAGATGCAGATTCTAGCACAGTGGAAGGAAAGGACATGCCAACTCCGCATAACTGCTCCCATCACTAGCATTAGAGAAAAAGAAGACTGGTGGAGAGGATTAGAGACCCCAATCACAGTTATATGCAGGGTGGATAAATAAAAAAAAATCTGATTTTTTTTTATTTTTACCAAATTTATTTTAATAAAATGCTTTAGGAGTAAAAATATTTCTAAAGATAGTTTCTTCAATATACATTAATCATTTAATTTATTCAGCATGAAATAAAGCTTAGTTATGTAGCATGAGGCTGTATATTCTGCAATATTTACATTTTTGGTAAACTCATTCAATGAATCCAAGCATGCAAGCTGAGATAACATGCACTGCATTGATGCATTCACACAATTTCACAGTAACCATGAGATAAAACAAAGAAAGTTCAGGCATATTCATTTATACCATTGTTTTGCAAATCTATGTACACTACTAACTGTATGATGGAATCAGTTCTGATATTGCCGTTTTACTGTCAGCTTATTATTCTAAATAGGAAACCTTCATTTTGTTTGCAACTAATAAATATTCTATCAGCAAGAATGAGTCCTTACATTTAAAGAGCATCTGTCATGTCAGTTCCATCATGGCAGCGCCTGTTAGCGGCATCCACTCATCTGGTGCCGCCACATCCCTCACCTTGTTGCGTCACTGCCACATCACCAGCCGCCCCATTAAAATGAATGGTACTATCGGTTAGTCAACAGTGGGTAGCCGCTGTGGGACAGAGATGACAGTTTCTCTTTAAAAATTATGATTTAAATCAAGCCTTTTTACTAGTGATTTAATGATGATTTAAATCAAATCCACCCTGGCTATATGGTAGGAAAATAATCATTTCATTTATGTTTATTACCATGTGTAACTTTCAGGTATTTATATGAGGAGTTACTAAAATGTGTATGTTGCCTTTAGTTTTACTTTAAGTATCAGTACCCGGGGTTAGCGTGAAGGGAAAGAATGGGATAGAGCTCTGATGATCAGGCAAAGCCTGGTCCCCCTGCTACCCTGGACAAAGATAATGGGGGTCGTCAAACCAGACAGACACACAAGATCAATATTTTTTTCCAGTTGGTCTCTCTATTTCCAGTCACAAAGGATAAAGAATTGGTGGCTGTAAGAAACTTCTTGGCACTTACATCTTTCATCACGCTCTCTGTGAATGACAGGAAAGAGCTTGCAGTGAGAGAATATATGAATAAGTTCCCTGGTATCAAGAGCAGGGTCAGTATTGTGAGATTCAGTGGGCATATGGGTCGGTATTGTGAGGTGGAGAGAGCATATGGGTCAGCGCTGTGACACTTAAAAAGCATATTGGCCAGCACTGTACAATGAAGTGAGCAAACAAATCAGTATTGAGTGTGAGAAAACATATCGGTCGATATTGATTGTACATGTAAATGTGGATTGGTACTGTCTGTGAAGGAGTGACAAAACAAAAAACAGAGCAATAGCAACCAGGCTTTGTTCTGGTTTTCAGCTGGCTAATAGATCTCTGCATGATTTCTCGGGCCTAGCATAAGGTCTAACTGAACCCCATTCACCAGGCTTGCCATAAAAAAACTCTGCTCAAGCATAAGCTTTTCCAGTTGTTTTAGAAGTATATTTTAATACTTCTGTAACACAAGGTCAGGGGTGATTTGGACATACATTACAGATGTGTATGCAGATGTTTAGAATAGGACTTAGCCAGCTAATGAACAGGAAACTTTGGAGCCATTATTTGTGGGAACTCTGTTCCTTTTAAAGTATTCATTCCCCCTTTGAAAAATTTTCCACATGTTGTCATGTTACATAATTGTGAAGTGGAAGGAAAATGATAAAATGGTTTTCAAATTTTTTTTTACAAATAAATATGTGAAAAGTGTGGCGTGCATTTGTATTCAGCCCCCTTTACTCTGATACCCCTAACTAAAATCTAGTGGAACCAATTGCCTTTAGGAGTCACCTTATTAGTAAATAGAGTCCACCTGTGTGTAATAAAATCTCAGTATAAATACAGCTGTTCTGTGAAGCCCTCTGAGGTTTGTTAGAGAACCTTAGTGAACGAACAGCATCATGAAGGACAAGGAACACACCAGATAGGCCAGGGATAAAGTTATAACAAAGTTTAAAGCAGGGTTAGGTTAAATAAAGTATCCCAAGCTTTGAACGTCTCACAGAGCACTGTTCAATCCATCATCTGAAAATGAAAAGAGTATGGCACAACTGCAAACCTACCAAGACATGGCCGTCCGCTTAAACTGACAGGCCTGGCAAGGAGAGTAGTAACCACTTCCGGACCGCCGTACGTCGTTTGACGGCGGTACTTTGAAGTGGAATACCGTTGTTATGGTAGCAGATAGCTACCATAACCCCGGTATCTTTTTTTACAGCCGGCGATTCTGCGTCTGATAAAAGTGGTCTTAGAGGCGGATTCGCCGCAAGATCACTTTTATCAGCGGTGGGAGGGGTGCCCCCCCGCCTCCCGCCGCTTTCCGGTCATCTCCGCCGCTTACCGGACCCGCCGGCAGCAGCGGAGATGATCCGATGCTTTCCCCCCAGTGTCCGCGAGCCGACTCGGCTCCATAACATGGCTGGGCGGAAGCTACGTCACAAGTAGCTTCCACCCAATGCTCTTAAAAGGGGACATTTTTTTTTTCCCTGCCATTTTTTTCAAATTTTTTTTTTTTTGCATTTTAGTGTAAAAATGAGATCTGAGGTCTTTTTGACCCCAGATCTCATATTTTGGAGGTCCTGGCATGCTTTTTTCTATTACAAGGAATGTTTACATTTCTTGTAATAGGAAAAAAAGTGATCAAAAATTTTTTTTTAAAAAAAGAAAGTTGTAAAAATAAAAATTAAAAAGTAAAATACATAATTAAAAAAAAAAAAATTTTAAAGTGCACCGTCCTTGCGAGCTCGCGCGCAGAAGCGAACGCATACGCAAGTCCCGCCCACATATGAAAACGGTGTGCAAACCACACATGTGAGGTATCGCCACGATCGTTAGAGCGAGAGCAATAATTCTAGCCCTAGACCTCCTCTGTAACGCAAAAATGCTAACCTGTAGAATTTTTTAAACGTCGCCAATGGAGATTTTTATGTTGCAAAGTTTGTCGCCATTCCGCGAGCGGACGCAGTTTTGAAGCATGACATGTTGGGTATCATTTTACTCGGCGTAACATTATCTTTCACAATATGGAAAAAAATTGGCCTAACTTTACTGTTGTAAAGCCAAATGCAGGGCAATCTTAGAAGAAAACCTGTTAAGAGTCTGCAACAGACTTGAGACTGGGGCAGAGGTTCACCTTCCAGCACAACAACGACCCTGAGCATACAGCCAGAGCTACGATGGAATGGTTTAGATCAAAGCATATTCATGTGTTAGAATGGTCCAGAAAATTGCTGTTCACAGACGCTCTCCATCCAATCTGACAGAGCTTGAGCTATTTTGCAAAGGGGCAAAAATGTCACCCTCTAGATGTGCAAAGCTGGTAGACATACCCAAAAAGACTTGCAGCTGTAATTGCAGCGAAAGGTGGTTCTACAAAGTATTGATTTGATTTGTAAAAAATATTGAAAAACATTTATCCTTTTCCTTCCACTTCACGTTGGCCTATTACATAAAATCCCAATAAAATACATTTATGTTTTTGGTTGTAACATGACAAAATGTGGAAAATTTCAAAAAAAAAGGTATGAATACTTTTTCAAGGCACTGTAATTTCTTGTGCGCGCAAAAGCATCTTCTAGCAAGCACACAGTCTATAAGAAGTGGGTGGAAGCTGAGGTGCAAAACAAGTTTTTTATTTTAACATCTTCCTCCATATTTTTTTTTTGCCTGTATTCAGGGGGTAGTGGCCCAAGCTAAAAAATTCGGAAAGAAAAAAAAGGAAAAAAGAAAAAGCAACAAAGACAGGCTTCCACACTAGCAACAGATTAATAATGGATTGATATACTACTTGTATGTAAATATAAAGCTACTGTGAGAATTTAGGGAGACAGATCTTTTTTCGTTACTTGGAACTGCTTCTTGCCTGGAGGAAGTTCTGAGTATGTTATGCTGATATCAAGGGATTCAGTGGTAATTTCCAATACACAATTATTTCGAGACTGAGATATTAAAAGTTTACACTATAGCCGTTTATAGCATGCAAACCCTCTGAACGGCATTGGAACTGAAAGGTGTCACTAAAAGGCTGCTTGCTGAAAAGCAGTCAGGAGGGGTGCTATTCACCAGTTCAGCCCCGGAAGGATTTCCCACTGTAGGACCAGAGTACTTTTTGCAATTCGGCACTGCGTTGCTTTAACTGACAATTGCGCGGTCGTGCGACGTTGCACCTAAACAGAATTGATACCCTTTTTTGCCCACAAATAGAGCTTTCTTTTGGTGGCATTTGATCCTCTCTGCGTCATTTCTGATCACCGCTATTAACAAAAAGAGAACGACAATTTTGGAAAAATATATTTTTTACTTTTTGCTTTAATACATATCAAAAAAAAAAAATATAAAAATATAAATCACGATCTGCGTTTGATTGGTTCACGCAAAATTTCCAGGTTTACAAACCATGAGAATTTATGCCGTTTTTACTATTTTTTTTTTTTTTTTTTTTTACTAGTAATGGCCGCGATCTGCGATTTTTAATCGGGACTGTGATATTGCAGCGGACATGTCGGACTTTGACACTTTTTTGGGGCCAATGACATTTATGTGCCAGACAATCGGGGGTAGCCGGCAGACAGAGTCCGCCCGACCCGTGGCCATACTGCTGGAGAGTATGGCGGGCACGAGGGCGCGCTCCTGCCCGCTAGCCGCGCACGAGCAAACCGCCGTTTATAAAATGGCAATTCGCTGATCGTACAGCAGTAAATGTACGCGAGCCGGTGGGGAACTGGTTAACCACTTCAATACAGGACGTTTATACTCCCTTCCTGCCCAGACCAATTTTCAGCTTTCAGCGCTCTCACATTTTGAATCTCAATTACTCTCTCATGCTACACTGCACCCAAACAAAATTTGTATCATTTTTTTCACACAAATAGAGCTTTCTTTTGGTGGTATTTAAGAACCTCTGGGTTTTTTATTTTTTGCGACCTAATTGAAATAAGTGCAAAAATTTTGAAAAAAAAAAAACACTTTTTTTTACTTTCTGTGATAAAATTTTGCAAATAAGTAATTTTTGTCCATAAATTTTGGCCAAAACCTATACTGCTACCTATCTTTGGTAAAAATAACCCAAATAAGTGTATATGATTTGGTCTGTGTGAAAGTTATAGAGTCTACAAGCTATGGTGCAAATCATTGAAAATTGATCACACCTGATGCACTGATGGCCTATCATTTCTTGAGGCCCTGAAATGTCCGGAAAGTACAAATACCCCCCAAATTACCCCTTTTTGAAAAGTAGACATTCCAAGGTATTTAGTAAGAGGCATGGCGAGTTTTTTGAAGTTGTACTTTTTTCCCACAATTCTTTGGAAAATTACGAAATTATTATTATTTTTTTTTTTTTTGCACAAAATTGTCAAAACAACAAGTTATTTCTCACACACAGCATATGCATACTTCCAATTACACCCCAAAATACATTCTGCTACTGTCTCCGAATATGGCGATACCACGTGTGAGACTTTTTCACAGCCTGACCACATAGAGAGGTCCAACATGCAGGGAGCACCGTCATGCATTCTAGGAGCAGAATTTTCACATCTAATTTCCTAACGACCTATTACACTTTTGAAGGCCCTGGAGCACCAGGACAATGGAATTACCCACAAAATGACCCCATTTTGGAAATCAAACACCCCAACGTATAATCTATGAGGCATTATGAATTTTTTGAATGGTTCATTTTTTTTCACAAGTCTTGGGAAAACGTGGAAAGAAAATGAAAACGCTTTTATTTTTACACAAAAGTGGTCAATTTATAAGATATTTCTAACACATAGCATGTACATAGCAAAAATTACCCCCCAAAATATATTCTGCTACTCGTCCCGAGTATGGCGATACCACATGTGTGAGACTCTTTCACACCCTGGCCACATACAGAGGCCGAACATGCAGGGAGCACCGTCAGGCGTTCTAGGAGCATAAATTACACATAAAATTTAATTCATACCTATCACACTTTTGAAGGCCCCGGGGCACCAGGACAGTGGAATTACCTCCAAAATGACCCCATTTTGGAAAGCAAACACCCAAGGTATATTCTATGAGGCATGGGCTGCAGATAGGTACTCGGGTACTCTGATGGACAGGTGACAGGTACTCGGGTACTTTGATGGACAGGTGACAGGTACTCTGATGGAAAGGTGACAGGTACTCGGGTACTCTGATGGAAAGGTGACAGGTACTCGGGTACTCTGATGGAAAGGTGACAGCTACTCTGATGGACTGACAGGTCCTCT
>BLSH010408216.1:1121229-1137328 GCA_018402905.1 Glandirana rugosa
AGCGAGCAGACGGCCCCCCAACACAGAAATTTTAACCGAGAAATGGGGCACTGGCCGACACAGGTTAGTGTCGGCCAGTGTTTGCTCGGAGTGCACGTGCGGCGAGCACGCGCGGCTAGCCTCGACTCCGAACAGGGAGCCTGTTTCGGGTCGAGGCTAGGCACATTTCGTCGCCTCCGGACCCTCCACGGGGGTCATCCAGGTGCGGGCTGCATCCTCCACCCCCCCCAGCAACGTCACTGAGCCGCCTGGAGAGTTGCTCGCTCAGATTGTCACTCTCCGGCGGCAGGCTCTGTGACAGCCAGGGGGATGCCACAGCACGAGTGAGAACAAGGAGTCTCACTCGGCTCTGTGCGGCGTACCCCCTGCCCGTGGTGCGCGTACCACGGGTTGAGAAACCCTGCTTTACACGGATCGGAGCTGGGCTTTGTCCGAGGGACAAGCCTCAGCTCCGATCGGCGCGCACGAGCGGCGTGCACGTGAGGCTCGTTTGTGACCGGCTGTGATTGGACACAGCCGGTCACGGGGTAAAGAGCCAATTTTAAAGACACAACCCCCCGGCAGACGAGCGATCGCCGCTGTGCGGGCCCCTGGGGGCTCGCAGTAGCGGCGAGAAGCGGAGGACGTCATATGACGTCCTCCCGGATCGAGGAACAGTCCCTGCCGACGTCATTTTTTTACTATGCGTCGGTAGGGAACTGGTTAAAGAGCCAGCTTTTTCCTGATATCTATATATGGTACCCTAGCATCATAAAATACAAATGAGTATAGAAAAGAATTACCACCTTTAGCAGACACGGTTTTTTGTTTTATCCAGCTGTATTTACTGCAACTTACAAGTGAAAGATAACACACCAACAGGTCAGAAAAAAAATATAAAAAGATAAAAGATATTGAGATTTAGAGATTGAAGGGGGGGGGGGGGTGCCATTAAAGGTGCTAAGCAGGTTCTCGCAGCTGTCACCCTAGATTCAATTGGTACATTACACAGCGCCTTTTTAGTAAGGGGACTTTGAATATGCCTTAGGAGAGCCAACATATATGAATTAATATAAAAATATAAATTGTATTTATAAACAAGTTAAAAATATATACATTTCCGAGTGACAATAATAAAATCAATGACGTTACATAGAGCTGCGCAATTAATCGTATTAAAATCAGTTAATGGGGTCCGACTTGCAGGGCGACTCAGCGCGACTTGACTGTAATAAAAGTCAATGCAAGTCGCCTGAAGTCTTTTCTAAGTCGGAGCGACCTGAGTCTCTGGGGAGACTGCCAAGTCTGGGCAGAGAGCCAAGTTCTGAAGTCACTGCTGATAAAAGAAGCTAGAAGAGATACAATGTAATTACTTCAAAGGAATGAACTCCCGTGTATAGAAGATATTCAGTTTAACCATTTAAAGACTAAATCTTTTCTGATTTGCTGCTTACAAATAAAAATCCAGTATTTTGTGCTAGAAAATGACTTAGAACCCCCAAACATTATATATTGTTTTTTAGCAGAGACCCTAGAGAATAAGATGGCGGTTGTTACAATATTTTATTTAACACTGTATTTGCGCAGCGGTCTTTCAAACGCAATGTTTTGGAAAAATTACCCTTTCAAAAAACTAAACAATGCTGTCAGCCCAATTTTTTTGTATATGTAAGATGTTACGCCGCGAAAATGGTG
This sequence comes from Glandirana rugosa, assembly GCA_018402905.1. NCBI lineage: Eukaryota > Metazoa > Chordata > Amphibia > Anura > Ranidae > Glandirana > Glandirana rugosa. The sequence continues at coordinate 1,122,904 of BLSH010408216.1, forward strand.
ATCTTTATTCTAAGAAAAAAAATTGTGATTCTCATTTTGGCCAGAATTGTGCAGCTCTAATGTTACATATCATGTACATAGCTTGAAGTTAGTACAACATGTTGTCCACGCTAGGGTCTACGCGTTTCACGGGGACACTCGCTTCTTCAGGACTATAGGACTTTTATGATATGAAAGACTGTAACCATACATAACTGTCAGGTACCTGGTATGAGGCAAGCGATGTTAGAGGGCTCCCCTTGCGGCTAAGTGCAATGCTTCCCTGGAGATGGGTACAGGGAGTGCAGTGCCCAAAGAAGCATGGTTTGCCAGTTACGGTGATGGGATGACTGAAAAACCGGATGCCATAGGAACTGTCTGATAGGCAGCAGACTGGCGTGCTTGTAAAGTCCAGATGAACTTGAGAGGATGCAGACACAGGATCAGACGGTAGCCGAGCCAGGGGTCATACACAGGAAGACAAATTCAGATGAAGTAATTGGACAAGCCGGGTTATACAAGGAAGGCAGATCAAGAGCAGAGTTGATGAAGCAGGCTGAGGGTCAAACGCAAGGAGCAAGCCAGGAGAGCAGTCAAGGTACAAGCCGGGGTCAATCAGGAGAACAGGTTCACAGGTCAGGAGCAAGCCTGGTCGAGGACAGGTAATCAACAGGATGTACAGGAACGCAGGAAGAGATAATCCAGCAATGCACCATTGTCAATGGCAAGTTTAAATAGCCCAGGGAAAGCTGGCGTCTGTCACGTCGCACAAGCTTGTACGCGTCGTTGCACATCTGCATGCGCCGGCGCGGCCATGTTGGTTATTGGCAGAAATCACAATTCTCCAAAATTTTCCCTGACAACAAGCAGCATAAATCCAAGATAGAATACTGTAACAGAAACAGGGGGTATCCACTAAATCCACGTGGAGGATGTGCCTACCAGCCCATGGGACAGTGAACCAAATCCATGCATATGAGAGAAGGCCCTATTGATGTCAGAATTCACAAAGACCAGAAGCAAATTTCAGAGGTGCTGATCCACAAGTGCAGATGGAAAAATCTTGCATCCCAAAGTGTGTTACAAATATTGTACTTCCTCTCACCAAGCAACGTATATGTGTCTCATCTCCCTCGCGTTTGTTCCATTGTCCCGCTGCTCAAACGCGAGGGAGATGGGACACATATGTTGCTTAGTGAGAGGAAGTCCAATATGTGTAACATACTTTGGGATGCAAGATTTTTCCATCTGCACTTGTGGATCAGCCCCTCTGAAATTTGCTTTTCGTCTTTGTGAATTCTGACATCAATAGGGCCTGCTCTCATATGCATGGAGTTGATTCACTGTCCCATGGGCCAGTAGGCACATCCTCCACATGGATTTAGTGGATACCCCCTGTTTCTGTTACAGTATTCCATCTTGGATTTATGCTTGTTATCATATACAGTTACAGTCTTTCATATCATAAAAGTCCTAGAGTTCTGAAGAAGCAGGTGTCCCCGTGAAACGCGTAGACCCTAGCTCGGACAATAAGTTGTACTAACTTCAAGCTATGTACATGATATGAAACGTCATTGATTTTATTATTGTCACTTTTCAGGCCTCATACACACGGGCGTATATAAAATAATAAACAAAACGTCGGGCCCGACGTCAAGGAAAAAAAGTCGACGTTTTTCGGCGTTATGCATTGGCGTTTTTGAGCGCTAGTGAGCGTCGGCGTCAATAGACGTTTTTAAAAAAAAATCATTCCTCTGCTATTTTTCAACCTAAAAACGTTGGCGTCAAAAAACGCCGGAAAACGCCAGTACAATATTAGGTGGCGTTTGTTGGCGTCTGTTGGCGTCTCGTGGCGTTTTGCGGCGCTTTTTGACGTCGATGCAGCCAAGGAACGCGCTGGTCATGGGTTCTCTGATACGCCAACGCCATCTACAGCTCAAAAACGCCGACGTTTTTTATGTGGCCATTGACTAACATGGGGAGCAGAAAAAAACGTCAGTAGACGCCGGCGTCAAAAAACGCCCGTGTGTATGAGGCCTAAATATATATATATTTTAACTTGTTTATAAATAAAATTTGGTATTTTTATAGGTGTTGGCTCTCCTAAGGCATATTCAAAGTCCTGAATGCACTGTGTAAAGAATCACCGAGTTGGAAAAAGGCTCACCCCCTCCTAAAAAATTACTTTTAAAATCAATTAGGTGTAGCTAATCACCTTCTCAATGGCACACAAAGCCATCTGTCTTTCAACTGATCAGCTGCGGTCATTTTGATTAGCTCAGCATGAAAAGCTTTCCTGGAGCATTTCAGTCCCCAGTAGTGCAACTGAAGCAATCAACTGTGGGTGGCAAGGCATTGTCAAAAGATCTCCAGAATAAAGTTATGGATAGGCACAAGTCAGGAGATGGGTACAAACATTTTAAAGGCTTTATAAATGCCTAGAAGCACAGTGAAGTATATTAAGAAGTAGACGGTAATTGATACAACACAGACCCTGTCTGGATCAGGACATCACTCCAAACTGGATGAAAGAGCCAGGAGGAAACTGGTCTGAGAGGCTACCGAGAGGCCAACAGCAACTGTGAAGCAGTTGCAGGAATTTATGACAAAGAGTGGTCATTGTGTGCATGTGACAATATCACAAGTGTGGCTTGTATGGGAGGGCTACAAGGAAAAAAAAAAAAAAAAAAGGACACTCCTCAAGAAAGGCCACATGCAGTCATGACTGAGCTTTGCCAAAACACACCTTGAAGATTCTGAAGCCACATGGGAAAAGGTGTTACAATCAGATGAAACTAAAATTTAATGATTTGGCCTCAACACCAAAGGATATGTCTGGTGGAAATCCAATACAGCTCACCATCCAAATAACACCATTCCTAAAGTAAAGCATGGCGGAGACAGTGTGGCTCTGTCCAGCGAATCGCCACTTCGCGGCTACGGGGCGCGCGAGCACCGCACGCTCCCTGGAGCGGGTCGCGTAGACTCTATGACCCGCGATGGCCTGTGGCAGAGCCAGAACAGGGAACCGCCGCTGGTTCCCCATTCTGACAGGCGGCAGAGGTCAGAGATCTACTGATCCCTGCCCCTGGCAGCCCAGCCCCCATACAATTAGAACACACACAGGAAACAGAGTTAACCCCTTCACTGCCCCCTGCATGTTAACCCCTTCACTGCCAATGACATTTATACAGTAATCAGTGGACATTTAAAATTTCTGATCGCTGTATAAATGTCATTGGTCCCAAAAAGAAAAGTGTCAAAAATGGCTGACACGTCCGCCCCAATATCACAGTCCCGATTAAAAAAAAAAAAAAAAAAAAAATAAACCCAGATCGCCGCCATTAATAGTAATAAAAAAAAAAAAAAAAAAAAAACCACACTGTCAAAAAACGCCAGAAATGTATTCTTATGGTTTGAAAACGCAGCAACTTTTGCGCAAACAAATCAATAAAGCCAATTGCGATTTCTTTTTTTAACCTAAAACATGAGGAAGAATATAAAAATCGGCCAAAACTGAGGAATACATTTTTTTATGGTTTTTTTTTTGGATATGTATTTTAGCAAAAAGTAAGAAATATTGGGGGGTTTTTTTTGCAAACTTGCAGCTTTTTTGTTTATAGCGGTGTTCAGAAAGGACGCAGAGGTGATCAAATACCACCAAAAGAAAGCTCTATTTGTGGGGAAAAAAGGACGCAAATTTTGTTTGGGTAGAACATCGCGCGACCGCGCAATTTTCAATTAACGCAAGGGGCGTGGATTACGCATGGCGCCGAGCGGTCGCAGCTAGGGAGAGCTCTGTCATTTCAGCAGCGAAGACACCGAAAGCAATGCCTTCTAAAGAAAAAGTGCAGCGCTGAAAAGGGTTTCAATAAGCTTCAATAGTCAGAGGACAGTTCTAATAGCAACCATACGGTGGCAGACACACAACAGAGGTGAACATTAGGGGAAACCTTCACCATCCCACAGACAGCCTCTTACCATCCGGAAACGACCCCTATTACGGGGGTCAGATAAGCCTTGGTATGGGGTTAGGTAATCTGTCCTGTCAGATGCGAACGCAATGAAACAATCAGGTTTGTTTCCAACCACAAGTATGGCGGCCTGCACCCGCAACATGCGCTCGCGTGTCAGAATTCATTGCGGGAGCAACTTGTGAGTGTATCACCTTTTTATTGCTATTAAATTTGTTTGAACGTGCTACACCATATTTGTCATTTATCCACTTTTATGACGCGTTTCACGGGGACACCTGCTTCTTCAGAACTCTAGGACTTTTATGATATGAAAGACTGTAACCGTATATGATAACAAGCATGAATCCAAGATGGAATACTGTAACAGAAACAGGGGGTATCCACTAAATCCATGTGGAGGATGTGCCTACCGGCCCATGGGACAGTGAATCAACTCCATGCATATGAGAGCAGGCCCTACTGATGTCAGAATTCATTGCGGGAGCAACTTCTTTTTAAATGTGAGTGTAACACCTTTTTATTGTTATTAAATTTGTTTTAACGTGCTACACCATATTTGTCATTTATCCACTTTTATGACACGGGGAGGTCAATTGGGAGATCGTGGAGGAGAAACCGTTGGGTTCGCATCTGTCAGGACAGATTACCTAACCCCACACCAAGGCGTTTCTGACCCCCGTAATAGGGGTTGTTTCCGGATGGTAAGAGGCAGTCTGTGTGGGGGATGGTGAAGGTTTCCCCTATTGTTCACCTCTGTTGTGTGTCTGCCACTGTATGGTTGCTATTGGAACTGTCCTCGGACTATTGAAGCTTATTGAAGCCCTTTTCAGCGCTGCACTTTCTTTATATTTTACTTTGGACTGTTCAACCTCTGTGCTGGCTGCTGGTAGCTTACCATTTATTTAGCGCAGTTGATTTCTTATTCTAATGCCTTCTAAGCCCTCCAGCTCCCGCTCTACCGCCAAGAAGAGACCGGGGAGGAGCTCGGCAGCAAAATTAGCCACATCGGGCTCAATCCAGCGCTTTCTGGCAGAGGAGAAGCTCAGTCCATCTGGGCCTCACTCCCAGAGGAACGCCTCGCCCTCCAGTAGGTCTCCATCCGCTCACGCCTCCTCCACGCGCGGATGCTCTCCGGCCTCATCGATCGGTTCAGATCTCCCAGACGATCCAAGCTCACCGAACGGAACAGTGATGTCCTCTCTAGGTGCACGGCCTGAAAAAAGAAATGGCCACGATGTTTCACAACTTGGAGAAGGCCATTAAAAAGAAAATTGGCGGAGTTAGAGCAGACATATCGCACCTCCTCACGAGGGTGGAGGAGACGGAGAGGCGCCAGGATGTCCAGGAGGAAGCCATTAAGGAGCTACAAGATACAGTAATGAGGCTTAGAAAATTGGAACTGAAGAAATAATTTACGTATCAGAGGACTACTGGAAGCCACCAAAGACGGGGACCTGGAACCTACCATCCGAGGAATCTTAAACACCATCCTGGGAGGCCAGGTAACAGAGGAACTGTGATTCAACAGAGTCCATCGCGCCCTTAGACTGCGCAACCACTCAGCAGATCTTCCCAGAGATGTCATCTGCCGCCTTCATTATTACGAAGATAAAAACCCTGTGATGTTTAAATTGCGGGGCACCCCAAACATAGACTTTGACGGGGCCACTTTCAATATTTTCACGCTGGACCCTTGCCGATACCTCAAACCACTCCTGGAGCAGCTGAGGGTGGAAGACGCGACCTATCGCTGGGGCTTCCCTGCTTGCCTCTACCAAGAACGGTCGTTCCTCCAGTCTTCTTTTCCCGGAAGAACTCCCGGCCTTTCTACAGGACCTCAAGATCCCTCCGGTGGATTTGCCCGAATGGCAGGACTCCTTGCCGGTATTCACCTCGCTCTCAGATCCTAATGGCAGAAGACACCCTTTAAAAGGAAGAGACCAGCGACTCCTGGCTCCTCTACAAAGAAGAGATTAGGGTGAGATCCACATGTTTGCACTCCCCCCATCCCTCTCAAATTCTTTGCCTGACGGTTACTGCAAACAAGTTCCCTACAGGTCTGGCACTGATTCAAAATGTACAATGTTACCGGACTCCCAAGGCGCCTCCACACGGAGCTCGCTCATGGTGAGCCTCACCTCCTTACCCCCTCCGTTACCAGCATTACTCATATAATTGGGTGAGAACTTTTGTTAATTTTCCTGTTTATACCTTCCGTTGTTGTCACAAGTAAGGTTTATTGTTATGTGAAGGTTTGTTGCACCTTGCTCATTCATTAACAGTTTACTAGGCCGCTCACTGATGGAGACTTCTGCCCCCTTGCTGACAGATGTTTCCGAAGCGGATGGCCACTGCCCCCCTCCTAGTGGGGTCGTCGGATCTGGACTGCCTATATTTCTCTCGGCAATTGCCGCCGAACGCGGATGGCTTGGCGATCCGGACCCGCTCTCCCCCGTGGGACCATTGCAATTTTATGCATATTCCCAGACTACACTTGCTGTTAAGATCTATGTTCTTCTTTTGGTTGTAACTACAGTACATGTTTTCCTATTCTTCTCTCTCCCTTTCCTCCTTCTCCTGCCCCCTCCCCCTTGTGCGTGTGCCGACCCAGGTGGCCATATAGCTTGATGGTCTCGCCCCCGATTGCTACGTTAACCATATTATCCTATAATGTTAGGGGCCTTAACCACGCAGCGAAACGCCACATGGTAACGTGCGAGCTAAAGCGCCTCTCCTGTTCAATTGCCTTTATCCAGGAGACCCATCTCACTCACACTACACAGGACAAATTGTCCTCTCCCCACTTCCCTAACTGGTTTTACAGTTTATCGAATAACAATAAGGCCAAAGGAGTAGCCATCGGGTTTGGCAGGGGCCAGCTAGGGCTAGGGCTTCCAGCTAGATGAGATGAATATGGATGATCAAGGTCGTTACATTTTTCTTAGGGGTACCATAGGCGCAACACGCTGCACTTTGGCAAATATCTATAGCCCCACCACGAACCAACCTGCCTTCCTGGCCAGTATTTTGCACAAGCTTTCAGAATTTGCCTGCAGAATTATAATTCTGGCAGGCGATCTGAACATGCCACTCGACCCCATCCTGGACACGTCCCACGGTCAGTCCTCAATTCCCTACAAGCGACGCTCCCAAGCTAAAAAAAAAGCTCCACGATTCCCAGCTAATTGACGCTTGGCGCCTCCTACACCCTAAAGGAAAAGACTTTTCATACTTTTCCAAAACCTATAATTCGTACTCACGAATCAACAACATTTTCCTGGATTATCATCACCTGCCCCTGCTAAAATCACCGTTCATCGGTACTACCTCCATTTCCGACCACGCTCCGGTGTACATTCAATTGGAGCTCCCCTCTGTTCCTCCTCACACATACAGCTGGAAACTCAAAAATATTCTCTTGGCAAACGAAGTAGATGCTGCCACAGTGGCCACATCTTAGGAACACTATTTTAAAGGATAACACCTCGGATGAAATTTCCCCTGCCATTACTTGGGAGGCTCACAAAACCACCATCCGAGGTTGTCTTATCGAGCTGGCTGCAAAGAGGAAGAGGGAACGAGAGTCCCAGTATAAAATTTTACTTACTCAACTGTCAGTTCTTGAACGTCAACACAAATTGTCCTTGCATAGGGACACCTTAGAATCTCTTACAGTAAAATGAGAGGAACTGCGGGATTTTTTAAATTCGGAAATGAAAAGGAAATTTAGCTGGTTACCCAATAAGACATATGAATGGGGCAATAACCCCGGACGACAATTAGCTCGCTCCTTAAAAACAAAAAAGGCAGCCGGATTTGTCCCCAAGTTTAATCTACCCTCTGGTGATCTGGTTCATACCACCCCAAAAATTGCAAAGGCATTTAAGGAATTCTACGCGAAGCTCTATAATATATCCAGCGAACTAACAGCTCCCCTTGACATTAAACGTAAACGCATACAGGAATACTTACAGGCTTCCCGATTACCCAAATTGTCAAGTCATTCTCTTAAACAATTGGAAACCAAATTTACCACAGATTAATTCCGAAAAGCCCTGAAATCCACCCCTATAGGCAAAGTCCCAGGTCCAGATGGATTTACCGTTTTTTATTATAAAAAAATTGGAGATAGACTTACCACATCTGGCGGCCTATGCAAATGCAATATCTAAATCATCCTCACACCTACCTGAATCCCTAACTGCCCACATTTCCTTCCTGCCTAAACCAAACAAAGATCCCATGTGCTGTAGCAGCTATCGCCCAATATCATTAATGAATGTTGACACTAAACTATACGCAAAGGTAATAGTCATGAGACTGCTCCCTCTCATCCCTAGGTGGATAAAGGAAGACCAAACGGGCTTCATTCCTCATAGGGAAGCCAGGGACAATTCCCTAAAGACCATCTCATTGATACACTATGTCCACGATAGTGCCCACCCTTCTACTTTCCACAGATGCAGAAAAAGCATTTGATAGGATGGACTCATCTACGAATGATGTTGACCCACCTAGGACTAGGCCCCCAGATGATAGCCAGAATATTCTCGCTCTACCCTCAACCCACGGCTAGAATCAAGATTAATGGCACACTTAGCGATCCATTCCCACTGGCTAACGGCACTAGGCAGGGGTGCCCCTCATCTCCCCTTCTATTCGCCCTTTCACTCTAACCCTTCCTTGCTACGGTCAGGAATAATGACGACATACATGACGTTGAATTGGGTAATAGATCACATAAACTCTTTGCGTATGCAGATGACATCCTATTTTTCATCCAACAACCTCGTATTTCCCTTCCCAATCTAATGTTATAACTCACAAAATTTCAAACTCGCTCTCCAAATCTGAGATCCTCAACATTAATATCCCTAAGAAATTAGCCAACCAATTAAAACCCCATTTTCCCTTTCAATGGCAAGTTGGGACTCTTAAATACCTTGGTATTCACCTCACACCGGATCCTCATAATTTATTTAGGGAAAACTTCACCCCCCTTCTAAACAACATTAAAACAATCTTGCGTCTATGGTCCCCATTAAAACACTCCTGGCTAGGGAAGATTAATATAATAAAAGAATATACTCCCGGCAACCTTTTCTAATTACAAATGATACCCTACAATATCCCGTCAGGCTATTTTAAATTACTACAGACCTTGATCTCCCATTTCATCTGGAGGAATAGACACCCTAGGAAATCCAGAGCTATCATGTTTCGCCCTAAAACCTCAGGGGGGGGGGGGTCTAGCACTCCCGGACCTAAACCGTTATTTCCATGCTATAATCTGTGCAAGGGTGCTGGACTGGAAACATGCATCTAATTCCAAACTATGGGTCCAAGTAGAACAAGACCTCTCTAATACAGACCTTTCTACCGGTCCATGGATCCCGAGAGCTAACAGGAACCTCTCCTCTTCTGCGTCCCTTCTTACCACATCCACACTTGAGATATGGGACTCACGTTATAAAACTCATATTGGGGAGTATAATTCTCCTCTGTTACCTTTGCTCCGTCATGACTACTTTCCGCCGGGCTCTATGGACTCGGGTTTCAGACGCTGGTTCCTAACAACCACCCTACAACTTCATCAGCTTGTAAAAAATGACAACCTGTTATCTCTTACAACTATTCTTGGCTCCAGAACACCCTCCTTCATGGATCTTTGGAGGTATAAGCAAATCTCCCAATTTATACACTCTTTTCCTCACCCAATAAGAGACATACAGGCCCTGAACCCCATTGAGGAATTGTTCCATCTCAAAGAATACCCACCTCATCTTGTCTCACTCTTTTACAAAGCCCTTGCAGAGGCAAAATATATCTCTTACCCTCAATACCTAGCCAAGTGGGAAGTGGACTTAAACAAAACAATAACAGATGAAGAAAGGGACAAAATCTTATTGTTGAAGCATATCTCATCAATCTCTTCTAAAGCCGCAGAGGTTAATTTCAAACTACTTTCCAGGTGGTACTTTACTCCAACCAAACTCCATGGCATAAATCTGGTGGCACTGCCCATCAATACAAAATATTTGGCAATCCATCCTCTCCATTATCAAAGACATTATTGGTGTTCCCCTTCCCAACGACCCTTGGCTAATCCTCTTTCATAATACCCCAGAATCTACGAGCTCTTATAAACGATCTATTACGCCTCATCTTCTAAATGCCACCAAGGCACTCATCCCTGCTTTCTGGGGCCAAAGCAATGTCCCTATGGTAACAGACTGGACACACAGTCAATGAGATTTGCCTCTTGGAAGACCTCACATATGACTCCAGAGGAGATGGGAGCAAACATACCAAAATATGGATGATATGGATAGACTGTAAGACCACGCAGAGATACATGTCTCTTGTAGTACAATCTTCAAGGGAACACCTCTATCTTTTATGAGCCTGGGATCGGCCATACCAAACCTGTAACATCTTTGGGCGTATGCCATTTAGTACAGACTACATTTTGTGGGTTAAGTGGGCTTCCTCTGTATCATGCCTTTTGTCGGACACCTCTGGAGTCAACGCGCGCACCCCACCCCTCTATCCCCTTATCCCTTTCTTGCCCCCCCCCCTTCATTTCTTCTTCTCTCCTTCCTTTTCTATACGATTTCTTCCTCTAAGCTTGTTCCTAGACCAGGGATATGCAATTAGCACACCTCCAGCTCTTGCACAACTACAAGTCCCATCATGCCTCTGCCCCTGGGTGTCATGCTTTTGGCTGTCAGTGTCTTGCTATGCCTCATGGGACTTGTAGTTCTGCAACATCTGGAGGTCCGCTAATTGCATATCCCTGTCCTAGACTGATAGTTCATTTGTTGACAGCTAATATATTTCCACAAATCTGACCGCCCATCTGCAATCAGTTGTACTTCTTTTTTATTGCTACGGGATGGACAGTCTAGTCTACTGTTGCTTAGTGTACTGTATTATTTCTCTGCTCAACTGATTTGATCTAAGTCTGTAATTGTACAATTACTCTTCTTTTAATTTTCAATAAAAACGATGTTAAAAAAAAAAAGTTAAAGCGACGCAGCACCGAATCGCAAAAAGTGCTCTGGTCCTAATGTGGGAAATCCTTCCGGGGCTGAAGTGGTTAACGGGGATGATTCTTTTATATACCCAATGTAAATAGAGCTTTTATATTACAGACGAGAAGCTTTGTTAAACACAGAATACTAAACCTCAGTTCTCCATTATTGAAGTATAGCATATGCAAAGTATAAATCAGAATGTACAGTAGTTTACTTATTCTTCCATGTGGCAGCTGCATTTGTTTTTTGGCTTTTTGTTCCTTTATTTTTATCTTGTGATCCTCCCAGTAAAAGACACACTGTAGACAAGCAGGTATATTTGGGTCCTAAACTATATAGAAATATGATGGATCTACTGGTAGGATCAATGGGTAATAAAACTAGGTTACAGGGTGGACTGAGGAAAACAAAAAGTGCAGTGTTATTGTAGGAGAGAGCCAACAACGGATGGGCAATGGAAGCCAGTGGGTGACATCACGGCTCCCAGAATTTAGCCCTGTTGTCCAGCAATCCATGACATAGGGGAGCCAGAGCTTCTGCTTCACATGACCAGACTGGAGCAGATTGAAATAAGGTATTTACACAGATCTTTTTCACCAGCATATTATACAGCATTAAGGACGAGGAAGGGGTAAACAGTGTTTTTAAGCAGACTTATATGTAGCCTTTGCTTCCACTTTAATACTGGAGATAAGGCTGGAATTTGTGTTACATGTACTAAGCCCTCTCTACCACCGCAATTTGAAAGTGCAACTAGATATATCAGCGCCCCTATTCTCACATACAATCTAAATTCTCTAAGTGGTGGATCTTTAGACATCCAGGTCATACTTGCTGTGTGCTTTCAATGCTTTGCAGTGGCTTACAATGGCATTCTTGGAAGATTTTTGTACTTGCTGCAGAACCATTATGATGATGTAAGGACCCAGAAGTCCAAGAATATGACACATATGGAAGTGTGGGTTTTCAATCAAACAGCAGTTCTAATATTCCTGGGTAGAATTCCCAAATTACTACTGCAGAAGTGCTTCTGTAAGTACATGCCAGCATGTGTTTAATTGTCATGATAGGATGTAGATGAAGGGTCTCTTTAAAGCTGAATTCCAGGTATGGTTTGCACAGTATAGTAGTGTGTTCCCCTGTGGTTACTATGAAGTAGGGCAGACGCAGCATTGGACAAGGCAGACGATTACTAAAAGTAATTTCCAGTTTCCAAAGGGATCCCACAGGTGCAGCATATGCATACCTACATTAGTCCAAGCTGGACCAATGTAACTAAGCAGTAAAATCCAAACCTGGAGTTCAGCTTTAGGCCCCTTTCACACTTATGCGACTTGTCCTGCAAAGTTGCATGTCAAGTCGTTCCCCATTATTTCCAAAGAGTACCATTCATATCTGTACGACTTTGAAGTTGTGCCGACTTCAAAGTAGTCCCTGCATTAGTTTGGCCCAACTTTGATGCAACTTGAGGTCCATAAACTTCAATGTTAAACCCTCAAAGTCGCATGCAAATTGCATCTAAATATAGATGCTATTTCTGTACAACTTTGTAATATGTTTTCATTGTACCAAGGTTGCGTCGCACAAGTGTGAAAGGGCCCTAAAGGGAGCGGGGTGATAAACACCACACTATGCATCATTACACAGAGTGCAGGGTGCTATGGTGATGCCCCCTAACGCAGCCCTGGGTAAATTGCGGCCCTTGATGGCTCCACTTCATCATGCTTCTCTGAGCACGTCAGTTCCCTAACTGAGGAAGCCGACAGGCTCAGAGAGGCAAGCTGAGAGATGTCCCTGTGGAGAACTGCAAAAACTAGAAAGAGATACCTAGGAGCTGATTGGCACAGCAGGGAGGCTCAGTTTTGACAGGAGAGCATTGCCTAGGAGATGCAATAACCCTCTTCTGCCACCCATCCAGGTTCTTCCGGTGTCAGTACCTGCACGCTGTCAACTCCAGGAGCCGTGCACGCATTCTTCACTCCAGGCCAGAATCTGCAGAAACCCCCGCTGTACTGCGATCTCTGTCTCTCCAATTCCAGTGCTTGCAGCTCTGCCCATTATCTCTCTAAGCCTGTCATTCACATATCGGCACATCAGTTAATTAACCCCTGTGCCCGTCAGACCCCTCACTGCTTTTACCAGCCTGCCCTATACCAACATTGTGACCAGATCAGAGAAGACATTTAACGACTGATTCTAATACTCATGTGTGCACACCATTTCAACTATTTCATGAGTAGTTGTACCTACTACTCCTTGCACCAGGTGTTTCCTATAGGATTACATACTTACGGACCATCCCAGCCCAGTGTTGTTCACCTATGTCTGCTGGTTTAGTCAAAAGATTTTTAACTATACACTAAACTTTGGCTCGGCCCTTCATGACAGTCCCAGTTTCACATGTGGTCTGCGGGAAAATGTTTTGCCTGCCCCTGCCCTAAAGAAACAGGTTCATGGCACCCTGCACTTGCACTCATAATACATCCTTAAGTCTTCTGGGTTCAATGACACTCAGGGGGAGATTTACTAAAACTGGTGCGCACAGAATCTGGTAAAGCTGAGCACAGTAGCCATTTTTTAAATCGTCATGCGTTATATGCACAAAGGTAAAAAACCTTTAGTATGCGGCTCCCCCCAATACTAACCTGAGCCTGATCATGATCCAGCGATATGCATGAAAGCCAGGTCTCTGCCTCTTCATTGGCTAAGAGACAGCAGCGGGGGCATTGGCTCCCACTGCTGTCAATCAGCCAGTGAGGAGGCTGCAGGGCTGAGTCCCATTCTGTGTCTTATGGCACACAGAGCGGGGCTCGGCAGTAAGCACAAGTGCCCCCCCATAGCAATTGGCTTGTTATGGGGGGCACTCAGAGAAGAGGAGGAGCCAGGAGTGCCGGTGGGGGACCCCAGAAGAGAAGGATTGGGGCTGCTCTGTGCAAAACCATTACACAGAGCAGGGATTATAGGTTTATTTTTTTTATTTTTTTTTTTTTACATTTACCTTTACGATCACTTGAATTGAACAAGCTGAAGTTAGAGGCTGATTGGTTAGTATGTACAGCTGCCCTAGTGTCCAACCTGGAATACATTAGTCATCTAGCGGTTAAAGTGTTTGTCAACTCTGGCCAACCACTTTAACCTACAGGTAAGCCTATAATAAGGCTTACCTGTAGGTCCTGGGAATATCTCCTAAACTTGCACGGTTTAGGAGATATTCTCCGTATCTTCATGTGCCGAAGTCATCGGCACATGCGCACTGAAGAGCCGCAGTCCCGGAAGAAGCATGTTGCTGGTCACAGCGGTGTGCCAAGACAGCTGCAACAGCTTCATTCCAAGGTAAGAATTTCATAATGAGCTAGTATGTGATGCATACTAGCTCATTAGGTCTTTGTTTTGCAGGTTGTTTTTTTTTTTTTTTATTGGGGGGGGGGGGGG